>APFE031130287.1:0-54261 GCA_000404065.3 Pinus taeda
TGATTCCATGAGTATGAGAAATATGATGGTGGTGATGTTTTCTTAGGGGATTACAGGAAGGCCACAATCATTGGACGTGGAAAATTCAAGCTGAGGTTATAAGGTGGAAGGATTATCACAGTTCATGATGTTATGCATATTCCTGCATTGGCCATAAATTTGATTTCAGTAAGAAAGATGGATGATGCAGGTGTAAAAACAGTGTTCAAGAAAGATACTTATAAGATGGTTCAAGGAGCACTGTATTGATGTAGGGAGTTCGGATTGGAAATTTTTACAAGCTTTTGTGTAGCACTATTATTGATAGGTGTAATAATTCTATTGTTCATGAAAGTGGAGCAAAATACCTAGTGGTCTCCAGAGAAATGACCATGACATGGAATCAAAGGCTTGGAAATATTGGAGAGAATGGAATTTTAATACTGCATGGTAATGGTATGGTAGAAGGTATATCTAATTTCTCTCCGGATTTCAATTTTTATGAAAATTATGTATATGGGAAGCATAATCGAGTGACTTTCTCCCCTAGTGCTAAGAGGGCAAAAGGGATATTAGAGCTTGTGCACAATGATTTGTTTGGACCTATGTCGGTTCCATCATTGGGTAAGTATGTGTACTATGTCTCATTTATAGTTGAATTCTCAAGGAATACATAGATATATTTCCTTAGGTATAATTTTGAAGTCTTTGACAGGTTTAAAGAATTTAAGTCTCTTGTGGAAAATCATACAAAGAAGAAGATCAAGGTGTGGAGGACAGATAATGGTGGAGAGTTCTACAAGAAGGAATTTCAAGAGTTATATAAGAAGTGTGGTATAGCAGGATAGAAGAATACTCCATACATAAATCAGAAAAATGGAGTTTCATAAAGGATGAACAGGAAGTTGATGGGAAAGGCAAGAAGCATGCTCAATGGTGTCGAGTCAGGACAAGAATTTTGGGTAGAGGTAGTGGAGACTGCTTGTTACTTTTTTAACAGATCACCTTCATCATCGTTGGAGGATAAGACTCCACATAAGGTATGGATTGGTAAGAATCCCTCTCTTTCACATATGAGGGTATTTGGCTGTGATGCGTATGTACATATTCCAAAGGAGAAAATAACCAAGTTGGATAGTAAATTTGAAAGGTGCATCTTTATTGGGTATAAGGATGGTTAAAAAGGTTATAAGATTTGAAACCCAGAAACAAGGAAGGTTGTGTATAGACGAGATGTGGTTTTTAGAGAGGTGAAAGATGTTACTAAACATGAATTCATACCAAAGGAACTTGAGAAGATAGAGTTTGAGCTAAAGGAGGACGAATCAAACTCTACAACATAAGAAGAATCATAAGAGGAAGGGCCAAAAACTCCAATTTTGAGAAGATAAATTCAAGAAGGAAGGTAGTGAGAAAGGTATAGCCCATTAAATTTCTGTTCAAATTTTTCTTTATCTACTACTGATGATGATCCTAGAACTCTCAGGGAGGCAGTATATTCATAGGATGGAAAAATTTAGAAAGAGACGATGTTTGATGAAATGACATCTTTGGATAAAAATGAGGCTTAGGACCTCATGGAGTTGTCATCTCGAAGGAGACCCATTGGAGGAAAATGGGTAATTAAGAAGAAGATTAACGTAGAAGGAAAAGTGGAGAAAAATAAAGCTTTGTTGGTAGCAAAAGGTTATTCCTAGGTGCGATATGTTGTAGCTAAATTTTTCCAACTGGAAATAACAAAGCTCCTGAAGCATAAATGTTAGGTCCCTATAATACTTCTGTATTCCCCTTATTGTTATTAGTGTAGCCTTGTATTTTTATTTGTGTGCCCATGTATCCCCCATGTTGTTATTATTTTTCCCCATAGAAGTCCGCTTTTGTTATTGTTGTGCCCTTACATCATTATTGTTATGTAGGCTATGATTATACTATGACCCCTTAAAATACTATATATACCAAGGAGGTCTAATAATTTGAAAAATCCAAGAATTTTTCTTTTATGGAATGTAAAGGAGGTTTACCCCTCGAAGAGGATAGTTTTTTAGTCATTGACATATCTTTTCTATGAGCTGATTGCATAACATTTGGGATTAGAGCTTTGGATTCTAGGGTTTTGCTTCTTCAAATAGACCATCTTTAAATTTTCACTATAATGCTTTTTTTTATGAGGCTTCAAAAGATGAATTTTTTACCATGTGCAAAAGATATATTTGTGAAATTCATGTAAACATTTCAGAGCTTGGTTTTCTATATTTTCAGAGATATGATATGATCGGAAATTGATCTAAGATAATTAATAAGGTATTGCAGACTCATGTGCATGGATGTGCCCATGTTATTCTGTGCAACGGATCGATAAGATTGTGAAATACATAGGAAATGAAGCAGTAAAAGAAAAAATAATGGGAAACACATATAAACAAAACAATTTTAATAAGGAGTTCACCCAATACTTATGGGTTACGTCTCCTGGTCTAGCCTTAAGTGGTGGCCTCTCTATTATGTCTTCGCAGCAGACTTTTTACAACATTGAGCTCAATTTAAGTCTCACTCAACAGATACAAATCAGTAAAACTGTACTTGGATCCCCCAAGTCTCTTTGAGTACACAGAATCTCCTCACTGACTCTCGGTCTCTATTGACTACAATAGTATGAGCCCAATCTGAAACTCAATACATGAAAGGTGTGCAGAGGAGTTCGCTTGAACCTCTCAAGCCTTCTCTGGTGTACATAGACTATTTGACTCTCTCTATCTACACTCTGGCTCGGTGCTGCCTTTGATTCTTCAGGTCAACTCCTAACTTGCTTCTTCTCTGTACTTTCAGCTTACTGCCTACCTACCTTTTCTCTCTATCAGTTTGTCACTTTAAAGCCAATCTGCTTCCTGACTGCTCGTTTCTGCTTCCTGGCTTTCTGGTTCCCCTGCCTCTGTCTGTTTGAATCCCTCTATCCTACGTAGTCAATCACTGTATAATGCCTCACAGGGACGTGGCCACCTGTTTCATAATGGATGAGTTTCAGTTATGTTGGACATATTTGAAACGACCATTTTTTTGTTAACTCCAAGAATGCCCGCGAAACACGACCTTCTGCCAATGCATCATCCATATCGGATTTCAAATCCTATGTGATCTTTCTTTATAATCTTATCAAATTTGTTCATCCATTGGATCGTGTCTCTGTCGTTGATCTAGGGGCCCTAGATCCTACGGTTGTTGTTCATATCGGGCGGTTGAGTAGCACGATGTTTGCTCATCCGATGAGAGTAGTTCTCTCTCTCTTCTGCCAAGACACGTGGAAATCATTGTATGGAATTGGGCGGAACTCGGTTGAAATTGCTTACCACTCGAAGCCCATCTGATATCCAACCGGTTTTGTGGAATCCCACTCTGACGGAACCGAAACAATATTTTCTGTGATTTATACTTCTTTCAGGTACGGGTGCTCTGGACTTCTCTTCACTGAGAGGTTTGCCCCGTGATATGCAATTAGTGACTTTCCACTAATCGCATATCGGAAACTACCTCTGCTACTTAAATTTGTCCTTGCATTTTCTAGTTGGTGTCAACATGCGTTACCATGGTCCGTCGCTCTACACGCTAGATCAACGACCCTCGTTGATTCGTGTTGATCGTCGTTGCAACTGTCTGAGGATTCCCTCTGATAGCATGATCTTCATAAGACTTCAAATCTTTGGCATGAGTTTTAAAGAGTTCATGAAACTTAGAGAGTGTTCTAGGATCCATTTTGGATCACGCCTTCCCACTGAAAAAGCTTTTGGACCACCAAAAGTTGGTTTTTAAGCATCAATCAAGTGAGGATATAGATTCCTCACTTGCCCAATTTCTATCCATCTTGCACTACTTTGTTTTGAACCTTTGAGTCCAATCCTGAGGTACTCAACATCCCCTCTGCACATATTTCTCACCTTCTTGTCCAGAATTGTATCTTCCTACAATTCATTGAGATATTCAAACAACAGATAATCAATAGAAGGCAATTGACTGTGCTCTTTAGGATCTTTAATAAATGAAGGTTTAAAAGTTCTCAAGATTTTTACATTAACTACTTAATAGATGCACATGTAAGCTCGCAAATCAAGGAAAAAAGCATTCTCACCGATTTTCTCAAGTATCTTGAAAGGTCCATACCTTATTGGCTTCAACTTCTTACTTTCTCCTTGCATTCTTTCCTTACTGATATACAACCAGAATTGATCACAATTTGGAAACTATACTCAATTTGATGCTTATCATGCCTTGCCTTATACTTGGCTTGGCTCTTTTCCAGCTGTTCCTGCACTTCCTGGTGAATTTCCTAGATTTGTTCAATGAACTTGGTTTCTTTGTCCACATCACTATGTCCATCAACCGTTATGTTTTTACCAATAACAAAATCCAAGGGAGACCTTGGTATGAAACCAAAATAGGTCTCAAAAGGAGATCTTTGCGTAGAAGAATGTTTAGCACGGTTGTAAGCATGTTGCACATAACATAAATGTTCATCCCAAGATTTGGGATGCTTGCTGCAATAACCCCTGAGCAACTGGATCACTGTCTTGTTGACCACCTCTGTTTGGTCATCCGTTTGCAGATGGAAAGTTGTGATCTTCTTTAGTTTGGTGTCCATCAATTCCCACAAACTTGAACAAAATTTCCCAACAAATCAAGAATCTCAATTACTTACAATGGAAGTGGATAATCCAAAATGAACCCATACATGCTAAAAGAACAACTTTGTTGTTTGTTTAGCTATAATCTATTTGTTACAGGGTATTAAAATACACATTTTGCTAAACCTATCCACAATAACATATAAATAGTCGTGACCTTTTCTAGATTTAGGTAGTCCCCCAACAGTGTCCATGGAACACTTTCCCAAGGATGAGAAGGAACTAGTAGTGGAGTGTACAAGCCTAGTTTTCTATTGTTGGGCTTGCTTTTGGCACACATGGGAGCAATGTTGATAGCTTAACATAAAGGTTTTCTCTTTTCAAAACATCTAGAGTCTGCTTTACATGCTTCAAATCTTCTTCCCATGTCTTACTAAATACAAGAATGTCATCTAGTTATACAATGAAAAAATCATCAATAAAAGGCCTGAGTACATCATTCATTACTCTCATGAAAGTAGCAAGAGCATTAGTTAAGCCAAAAGGCATAACTAACCACTCATACAATCCCTGCCTTGTTTTGAAAGCAGCCTTCCATGTATCTTGCTCTGCGACTCTAACCTAATGGTAGCCACTATGTAAGTCCAACTTGGAAAAGCAAACAACTTCTTTCAAATGATCTAATAGATCATCTATGCAAGGAAGGGGATAATGATTTTTTTATCGTTATCTTATTTAGTGCTCGGTAATCAATGCACATTCTCCATGAGCCATCTTTCTTTCTCACCAAGACAATTGGAGACCCACATGGTGATGTGCTAGGTCTTATGAACCCTTTATCGAGTAGCTCCTGTACCTGCTTCTTGATTTTTTCATTCTCTAAAGAAAACAACCAGTACATTCTGATGTTAGGCAATGGAGCATCTTGCTGCATATTAATATCATGTACTATTTCCTTTTTGGGTGGCAGACTTTTAGGTTCTTGAAATAGCATATCATATTCTGAAACAACTTTTTCTAAATCAACGTGTTGTTTAGCATTACAGCCTTCAAATACATTGGTTTTATCAGGTTTCTTTTCCTTTGCAACCATCAATAAAAAAAAATTGCATGAATTTACAATTCTTTTCATCTGCCCTAATTTTATGAGGGTATAGTTATTCTTGAGTTTATGAGCTCTTACAATATATTTGATTCCATTTTTAACAAGTTGATAGTTATTTTCAGCTCTATAGAAAATGGATTTTCTATCATACAAGTAAGGACTTCCTAAAATAGTTCCACATATATCCAAGGGAACGATATCTAACTCAACGTCATCTACAAATGTTGACCCAAAAGTAAACCTAAGTTTACATTGTCTAGTCACTTGTAGCTTTGCTTTATCACATACCCAACCCAATGGATATGGCTTCTTATGGGGTATGGTTAGTAATCCCATCTTATTTACAATTGTTTCAGAAATTAAGTTTACTTGTGAGCCACTATCAAACAAAGTATCAATCTTTTGATGCTTGGAAATAACTCTATTATGAAAAAGCTCATGTCTTTTCCTCTCATTTTCTTCATTATCAGTAGATTGTGCAAAATTACTAATCGATTCTTCATAATTTTTACCTTTTATACCTATGGTTGTGATTGTTGTTTCATCCCTTGAGTTTGACCCCAAATATTTCTGAATATCTGCAGCAATGTTCTCCTTTTTTCCACTGAATTTATTGGGTTTTAGCTCTGGATGCAAAATCCAACAGTGTTCATCATCATGCCCATCCTTCTTGCAGTGAGTGAATGAAGGTTTGGTCTTCTATATTTCATTTGCCTTCCTCTCTTTCCATTTCTTCTTTCTCTTTTCCTTGTTCTTGCTTGCAGTGGGTTTTGATGATCCCCCAATCTTTGGGTTCACATTCTTGCCTTTAGCCTCTAGATGTGTAGCTTGAACGGATATCTCATCTATGCTAGTAGGATTAAACATGAGAATGGTGTGCTTTAAATAGTTGTGTAGACCACCTATATACTTCAACAAAGTTTCAGGTGAGTCTAAAGAAATGCCTAGAATCAAAGCTCTTTTTCTAAATTCTTGGGTGTAGCTTTGTACAATTTTCCCTTTTAATTGGTGAAGAGTTTGCCAACTCATCATAGTTTTTTGCATATAAGCTAGTGGATAGAATTATTTTTTAATGGCAGAAACAAATTCATTCCAAGTAGAAATAATTTTACCATGCTTCTTCAAATCAGCTTGTGTCTTGCCTTCAGGGGGGCCAAATATTCCATCAATATGGATTTGAAGTCTGGTTATCACGAGGTGCCTACGAAACTCTCTAATGTGTGGAAAAATTCTTTCAAATCCAAGGAGGGCCTTTTAGAATTTTTGTTCATACCTTTTGGGTTAATGAATGCCCTCGCAACCTTCATGAGATTGAGTAATGAAAACTTCTAACCCTTCAATGAATCATTCATGGTGGTGTATTTAGATTACATCTTGATCTTCAGCCAGACTTGGGGAGAGCACCTCTACCATATTCGAAAGGTCCCTTCCTTGCTGCAGTGAAAATTTTAAGAACCCCCCATAAAATTATATGTATAATAAATGGGTGAATCTCCATGGTATATAGGAAAAATGGAAGGCAATTTTATCAATAATATTATATGTATATATAATTTTTTAGCGAATCTCTCACTAGGCATGGCGAATATTTTACTTAATTATAAAATCTTGTAAGATCTTTTCGAGTCTTTCACTAAATAATAAAACTTTGTAAAGTCCTAGTGAATCTTAGCATTGTGAACTCTTAGAGAATTTTTTGAAAAAGTATAAAACCATATATGGCAAGAGCCACATGGTGGCAATATCACTATTTTTTTCACATTTCCACGACATCGAATTTGTTTATAAAATTATAAAGAAGCCAACCAAGTCCCTTATAATATGCAGGTAAGCTTATAACAGAGTCTAATACCTCTACTATGCTTCTCTTCATTCAAGTGTCATAACTCTTATGCTTAACACTATGAATCACAACTCTCTCAGAACTCAACTCTATAGTGTAATTAAAACCTTTGGAAATTGAATCTGACAACTCTATAAAAAGGATTAGTTAAATAGAAGCTTTTGTGAATGTGCCCACTAACTATACACTAATTAATAAAGAATAACAAGTAGTGTAATGAATTGTTTCGAGTTATTTATTTACAAGTTGTAAAGAATGTAGTGGAATGGAAAATATTACTTAGGCAACCCTTCAATATTTTCTATTAATATGTTTGTGCATGTACATATGAATGATAGCATCTGAACCTCGTAGCTATGGTGGGGAAACTAGGGAACCCAAATCTTGGAAGATATCTCATACCAAATCTGAGAAAAAAATAAAAAAGGGAAAAAATCAAAATCTATAAATCAAGCAATGAATTGTTTACAAATCAAATACAATTCCTTTAACTAACAGTTAAATTGTGGTGATATATTTAAATATTTAGTAAGAGGGAAACTTCAAACCATGGAATATTACCTTTGTCATTACTGTAATCCCTCAGTGACTAAGATTACAAATCAATACTTATGGAAAGATTGTAAAAAATTTTGTGAAATAGTAAAGCATAACCTCTATTTTCAAGCAACAAAATGAATACATTGTTACATCAAGAGCCATAATTGATACATAATAAATGAATCAAGTCCTTGTATGGCACAGGCTTGTTTCACAACCTCTATTTTCTCAATAACAAAATCAAGACATTGTATGTGGTTATTGACAAAAGGAAACTGCGTTCTAATTTGGAAGAGGAGCTTATCAAAAGACATGGATTTATTCAAAGCTACAAAGCCTAATGGGTTACTGAAAAATAAGTTGGAATATGGGATCATGATACTTAAATTGAAAAAATATGCTTTCCTTTTAGAAACATTAAATTTATATAATTTTTTTTGAAAGCACTAGAATTTGAAATTGGGCCTTTCTATCAAGACAAATTTTCATTAACAGAATGTACTTTCCTACCTGAAATGTTGTAGATATCCAAGAAAAACTTGGAAATCATAAGAGAACTTAGCATAATGTACTTTCTTTCCTTCCTTAACATTCTTAAAGAGTTGAGGTTCCCCAAGTCATCAGGTAACTTTCGAAGGAAATGACAGTTAGTAATAGTCCAATTCACAATTGAATATGTGTCACAAATACAAAGGGGCATCTCCTCCAAATCACAAAAGTGATCTAGGTTAAAATATAGCATTATTGGAAGCTTAATTCTTGACTGGGTGTTATTGAACCCAAAATTTTTTCCAATCTTCACTAAAAGCTTAAAGATAGCTTCTCTAAGTTCTACATGACTTTACTATGCTCTTGAAGTGGGGGCACATGCAGTCTCTCCAAGTGAATAGTCTTAAACTAAGTGAAGATAAGGCCAATAGATGATTCAGTGTGGATCTCTTTGACCCATAATTGAATACTATGTCTCTCTTGAACCCATAATTGAATACTATTAGGACTTTCAAATTTTTCATGGAACTCATAAATGTTGGAAGAAAGCATTTGCTTCCAGAAAAAAATAAAACTAAAGCTTTTGCTTGAGGACAATTGATGTCACACCACTAATACTTCTCCATGGAATCTGTATACGTAAACCACATATGCAGAATTCCATTAGAATATTGTGTTTATTGAATACACAAATGAAATCATTGCATTTCTTTAAAATATATTTTGAAATCAAAATTACTGAAATTACATATCAATAACCTAGTGGGTGTAGGATAAAATTCACCCATGTCATTCACAGAAAGCATAAAAAAAAACCTAATACTATATATAAAACCAAGAAAAATTCAAATTCGTCACTTCTAGGGACCTCATAACCACCCTGCCAATACACAAGTATGTTCCTATTTGCAGTTAGAAAAATTACCCAAATTACAATCTGTTTACTCCAGCCTATGTTGGAAAGTTATAGAAGGATGACCAGTGCAATCAATCCATTCTTTTTAGCCCTGGATTTGTTTCAGTTTAAAACAGAAGTATATAAATATACTTGTCCAATGTCTATTCTTTAACCATTCACCTTAAGATGTTTTTACAATATAATTTCCTTAGTCTATTTAATATATTCATTATCATAAAAACCAACATATATCCATTTAACTCCACATCTACCACTCTTAGGGAGATGAAATCTATTTATCCCTCTGAGCCCCAGAATTAAGATGGATCTAAGATGATAGAATTTCCCCTTTAAATAGTCTATGCTCACATGAATACCATGGTATTACCATGCGTCAATACCATGGGTTATCATAAACCTGGAGCTTAAAAGTTACTATTAGTAATTTATAAAGATTAATAAAATTAATAGTTGATTTTTATTTTATTTTTTATTTTAACCAAGCTAAAATGTTTAACATACATTAAATTACAACATCTATTTTTACTCTTGATCCACTAAGCCTCGAGAGGTATCAAATATTTTTTCACTCTATGCTAGTTTGCATATCACGATATTTGATACCTCTCGAGGGTTAGTAGATCCAGAGTAAAGATGGATCTATGCTTGTTTAATTCCCCCATTTAAATAGGCTACATTCCAAGTGAATACCATGGGTCAATACCATGTTCCATTTTGGCGAATACCATGTGCCATTTTTATTTCTATTAATACTAATGTTAGGGTTAATAATGTTTTTTTTCATGGTATTAATAATAATATAGCACATGGTATTTGTCCTATAGTAGTTTTCCCTTAGGTTTCACCTATAGTATTTTTCCCGTAGGTTTCACCTAAATATAACGCATTTTTTTAATGTTCAGAAGGTGACTTATGGAGTAAATATAAAAAATTGTTTTATTTGTTTACCATACCTCTCATTTATTTATATTTTTATTAATTTACCATACCTATTTTACAAATATGGTATTTGGCCCATAGGATTCACTTAAATAAAACCTCTTTTTTGAGCCTTCATAAATAGAACGAGGGTTATGGACTAAAAATAAAAAGAGGTTTTATTTATTTACCATACGTCTAGTTTATTTATATTTTTATTTATTTACCATAATTTTTGAGTAAGTATAAAAATACATTTTATTTATTTACCATACCTCCACTTTACTTATATTTTTATTCGTTTACATCCTTGCACACCCTTGCACGTATATAAGGTGACTTATGGAGTAAATATAAAAAATGTTTTATTTATTTACCATACCTCTCATTTATTTATATTTTTATTAATTTACCATACCTCTTTTATAAATATGGTATTTGGGCCTTTGGCCCATAGGATTCACTTAAATAAAACCTATTCTTGAAAATGGGCGAATGGAAGGTTGTAACTCCTAATTTCAAGGGCTAAATTTACCTTTTTTACCCTCTCCCTTAAAATAAGGTGGGCTATTTGAGGTGATTTGTAAAAATGTACTATGATACAAAATATTCGCCGACTAAAAATTTAAAACCCCTTAATTTCCCCAAAGGGCGAATATTCGCCCCTAAAATTTTCCATGCCTTGCTCCCACCAAATCATAGATTTATCTCCTTCTACGTTGCCTTTTATTTCTCTTTTGGATGAGTTAAATAACACTCACATCACCTTATATTTATACCAAATACAAGGGCTCCAAAGCATCACATTTGAAGTGGCACTTATTTTGGATAGTGTTTACATCAAGTCGGCCTACTTGAGAACCAAATTATTTTGTCAACTTCAAAAATTCATAGCTCTCTGATGACAACTCGGATTCAGACGATTTTCGTTGAGTTGGAATCTTATTTCCAAGCATTATCATCCCCATCCATCACATGATGTAAATACATCAATGTTTTGTCCCAAATCTTGATGGGTGCCAAAACCCCATACTTGGGTTCCAAGTCCACAAGTTGCCCTTGTGGTGCTTTTCCCTCCAAACCCTGAACACTCAGGCTTGGAGTACCTCCAAACCTACACAATTCAACACAATCAACCTTCCTTCTAAAAATGATAAAACATGCCCATGCTATGAGTTTTGGTCAAGTGAGGTATGGCCTATGCTTGGAGTACTCGTTTGGTGAGGTATGACCCTTTTGGGCATTAATGTTGAGCTTGAGAGAAAAACAAGAGAAGTTGGTTTTGTTGGTGTCGTTAGAATTCACCGAGTGGAGATAATGGTTAAAGTCTAGTCATATTGTTGAACAATAAATCTGGCTTGGACTAGTATCATCCCTCATGCAGGTCTATTACTTCATTCTTATTATTTTCACTTTTATTCAGGTTACTAAATAGAGTGAAAGTTCAAGTTCTCCTAACCCATTTGTAACTAATCTCCATAAGACTTGCTTTATCCTTCACTATCTAGAAAACTATAATAAGCAAAATTTTCAACTAAATGAAGATAAATTGAAAGCAAATTTACCTCCCCTCCAATTGAAAACAAAGGTGTAATGCACTAATGGGAACTACAAGCCATGGTAATAACCACAGGTCAATAGGCATGCAAATGTGTGCTTGACAATAATGCAACAATGATAACTCTCAACCACCAATAGTAAATAATCTTTATATAGATTTTGTATTGGGGTTACTGTAATGGAGTGCAAGTTCAAGTTCTCCTAACCCATACTTAACCAATCTCCATAAGACTTTCTTCTTCCTTCACTATCTAGAACACTATAATAAGCAACTTTTCCAATTAAATGAAGATAAATTAAAAATAAATTTACCTCGCATCCAATTTAAAACAAAGGTGCATTGCACTAATGGGATCTACACACCCATGGTGATAGCTTCAATTCAATAGGCATGAAAATGTGCACTTGACAACAATGCAACAATGACCACTAATAGTATTTAATTTTTATATAGATCTATAAAGTGGATGAATTTCTGTAGTTAGTTAGATGTAATCCAAACATAAATTTGTTTAAGTAAAAAAGGAAAATCCCATCAAAGTGACTACAAGATCTGCCAATGTAAATGGAAAATAGAAAGATGTAGTACAACAATTCAAGAAAGATGGTGAGTAGCACTTGCTGGTTGCAAAAAATACAAATGGTAAAAATAGTGAATAATCAACAGAGGATAATACAAATGGTAAAAGTAGTGAACAATCAACAGAGGATTGTTCTGCAAACATTGTAAGCTACGAAAGGTTAATAAATCAAAACATGTTGGAGATGCTTAATGTATTTCATGAAAACAAAATAGAATTCACACCACTAACTTGTGGGCCTCCAAACTAATTTTTTGAGAAGGTGTAAGGCACAAAGTGCTCCTTTTGTAGATTCGAATTAGCAAAACACAAATCCTTTTTGGGTACCATTTGTTGGATCTTGTGCTTGCTTCAAACTCTTGATTGGTCGACAAAGTTGTGACATAAAAGAACAAATAATAAATTATCACCACTATAATTAGTGCCACATAATACAAATTCAATGATCAAATGTAAATTTCCCAAAGATAAAATCAACCGACCCACCTCAAGAAGAAAGAGTAAAAACTCATTATCCATTGTTGGTGATATCTTTCCAACATAAAATGTTGTTTGTGGTTTCTCAGGAGGTATAACTTGGTATGGCACCCTTTGAAGCATGATTTTATCCTATGGAAACTTCATAACAAATTGGAGGTCATGGAAAAGGAAAAAATTATATTCAATTAAATCATTCATGTGTGTTTTTATTGTATATTTATTCTCTTTAAATAACTTTATCTAATCCTAACAACCTCATAATTAGATATTTAATTCAACCATATGGACAATTATCTCTCTTAATCTCTCCATGTATTTTTTAATTGATCTTTATCCTTAAATTCTCATTTTTCTCCTTATCTTTAATTTTTAAATAAATTTTTATACTTCATCTACATCATTGCAAAATCATTATATAATTTAAAAATGGTTCATAATTCACAAACAAAAGCTAATCTTTCAATTTTATAAATATATCCATTTAAAAATCTATACAATTCGATCATATATAAAGTATTATACACCATTAAAGACATAACCATAAATAACATTAAGAAAAAAAAGCATAAACATAACCATAAATACCATTAAGAAAAAAAAAACAAAGTCCATATATGTGACAGAAGTGAAAAAGAAATCAATGTAAAATCAAACTTCCACTTGAACTTTCTATTTTACAGACCATTAAAAAGATGACAATAACATAACATTAAACAAAATCAATCTTGCACTTGAGCTTTGTCCTATCATATTTGGCTGTTCTGTAAACTGCTGTAAATAACAAATAGTACGATGCCAAAAAACTAATCATATAATGAAAGTGAGGTGTTCATCCTGGTTTCTGATCCATGGTTTTGAATTTTATAGATTTATAATTTTTCATCTCCTTCGGTGTTTTTCTTTCAGAATAGTATCTGGCCATTAAAATTTTCGCACCTGAATTTAACGTTCTACAATTTTCATGACTTCATGAACAAAATCTGTGCTCTGGAACAATTTCATGAACATCTTAATATTTCGGTATCTTGTATATATGGATGCAACTACTGTACTAAGTGAATATAAATGCAAATAGATGCAGTCACTAAAAAAAATAGTGAATGTGCAGAGATCACCCTTCTACACCAGTGCAACGAATGTTCTGAAGCACTAATTGCCAAAGATTTGTTTTGCATAAACATAATTGTGGACAGGATTGGAGACACCATATTCTTTTGAAAGTTGTGACCCAAACATATTTGAAACATAGAGTATTGTCAACTGTTTCATTAATGTGCATATAAACTTATAAAGATAGACTCTAAACGTAAGTATTATCTTGAGGTTAGTGGCGATGTTTTAATTTCAGATTTTGAACAGTGAAATGTAACCCAAAGGCACAGACCAGGAATTCAGAGTCACAACTAAGAAATATATACATAAATGCTATAAAAATTAACCCAAAAGCACAGACCAGGAATTCAGAGTCACTACTAAGAAATATATACATAAATGCTTGAAGAATTAACGCAAGCCAATCACCTTGTCTGTAGATACTTTATTCAATAGATAAAATAAAAAGACAGTAAACCAATCAGATTTAACCATTCCCTCCTTAATAGTTATCAAAATCATGGGTCATAGAATCCAGAATTTTCTTATAAAATCCAATCCAAGAGACTGAGAAAAAACATTAATAATCTTTTTCTGCAGGTGCAGGGAGATTCAAATCGAATCCCAAGGGAAGCAGTGTTTTCATCGCAGGAAGCGAGACAGAGAGTTGTCTGTCTTCATCATCTTCTTTTGTTGGAAACAGTGTTTTCATTGCAGGAAGCGAGATAGAGAGTTGAGTGTCTTCATCATCTTCTTCTGTTGGGAGATTCAGATCGAGGAACTGCATAGTCGCCTTCTTGACTTCACGAGGAAGAAGAGGGAGATCATCTTCTTCTGTTGGGAGATTCAGATCCAGGGACGGCAGAGTGGCCTTCTTGACTTCAGGAGGAAGAAGAGGGAGATCATCTTCTTCTGTTGGGAGATTTAGATCGAGGGACTGCATAGTCGCCTTCTTGACTTCAGGAGGAAGAAGAGGGAGATTCATATCGAGGGACGCCATAGTGGCTTTCCTGACATCAGGAGGAAAAGGTTGGGTGTCCATCGCTCTAGAGGTGGAAAAGTAATCACAATAAGAGGTTGCATGAAGTAGATTCTTCGGCCCTGAGGCTGCTCCTACAAACTCATGGCCTTGAGGTGGGTTGATCTGAGTCCCCACATTCCCCCGAACAAAGACACCGCCATCGCCACAGGTGGCTGCTGCAGAAGATCCGCATGGTAGTCGACAAGATTGAAGGAAAAAGTAGGGTTACGTTGAGGGTTTTGGTTACAATTATTAGTCGTCACCCTTTCATTGCCCACTTTTTGCATTCCCACTCCATCATTCAGGAAAGGGTGTGTCCAGGGCTTCTCCTTCTCAAGCTTATCATTGATTTTCTTGTGAAGATTAAGCTTTCGAACCGCGGGAATAAGCGGAGGGACGGGAACGCTTGTGGTTGTTGCTGAGGCCGATACTTGATGAATGGCTGTCCATCTCTCGAGCACGGCACTTTGGCCTTGCGTGCCGCATCGGAGATTGTCAGGAGAGGGGAAGTTGATCTTGGCATTTGGTGCTTTAAGAACTTTGGCGGCTCTGTCATATTCCTTAGCCGCGTCTTCGGCGGTGTCCCAGGTGCCCAGCCAAACGCGACATTTCCTGAGGGGATCTCGTATCTCAGCCCCGTAACGGCCCCACTTACGTTTTCTGACGCCAATGTAATGGATTTCCTTTGGGGCATTGACATTGCCATCGGTTACACTTTTCTTACTGCCATCGCCTTCCAGATCTCTGGGAGCCATGGAATCCTTTTGTCAAAGCAGGACGAACTGAAAAGCGTATGCTGAACTCAACCGAGTGAGAAGGGAGCGGGACGGGAAAAGAAGAGTCTCGTTCTAGTTATAGCGAAGCAGAGCTGAGGTGGACTTTGACAGCTGGCTCGCGACGGCAGGCTGAACCTCGCGTCTGCGCTGACAACGGCAGATGGGCATTGCGGCGCTGAACGGCTCTGTCTAACGCCCAAAAATACGGCCAGAGCTAAGGGGCATATAGTAGCTAATGGGCATATAGTAGGGCATTAAATGCCCTGCTACATAAGCTTGGTTAGGGATATACTGTAGGGCATTAAATGCTTTGTTACATATGCTCTGTTAGTTAACATACGTGTATATTTTTTATTTATCTATCACCGCGCGTGTGTTAAAGAGTTAATCAAAAATATGTAACGGGCATTTAAATATGTAATGGGCATTTAATGCCCTGTAGTATGCCGTTAGTTCTTTCCCCGAAAATATGGCAGCGAATAAGTCGGGGAACCTGAAGCTGCAATCTGACAAGGCGAACTTTTTATTTTGGAGTTGTCTATAATTCGATTTTTTGAAAACTTTTCCGGTGGGTTTTTCCTGTAAAAATCCGGCAGCAATTTATTGGAATCGCAAGTTTGATAGCTAGTTTCTGCACAATCAAAGTGTCCCAAGGGTTTTTCAGAGTGCTGAATCCAAATATACAGTTAAAAAACCATTTTAACTGCAACACATCAAAATTTAACCTCAATTTCTTTCGCTGATTCCGTCAATCCAAAAAAATCGTATTATAAACTCCTTTTATTTTTGGCTTTGGTTTGAAAATAGAGAGGTTCTTTCAAAATATCGTGTCACCCAATTTAGATGCCATGTCCAAAAATAACCCTGTTCGCACTACATTGAAATCGAAAGTGAAACTTATTGCCTACGTGGTATTTGACCAACTTTCTCATTCAACCCGTGCGGTTCGTTAATGGTCCAACCTCCGCACCTTGTTAAGTGTGCTGTGGCAGTCTTGTTCCAACTTCCAACCTTCGCACATGGTTAAATGTGTTACGTAGCGATGCAATGGAGATCTTTTTGCCCTTTTTAGTCGGACTTTTTAGTTTGAATTTGATCTTGTAATGTACCTATATTTATTTTTATTTTTAAGTATTTGAAATATATGGTTAAAAAAAATATATTCAAATTTTAGGAATTAAATTTTAAAATTATTATTCAAATTTTTTAAAAGAGATATTTCTTTATTTAAGGGTTGAAGTTAGGAAGGTGGTAAGTAGTTGTGTTTCCAAGGGTGGAAATTGGAAATTGGGTACACATGCATATAAGTTTATATTTTCTAGTGAGAACAATTATTATTAGATTTTGTATTTGAACATAGATTGATTCATTATCATTTTTTTTTTTGCTATGTAAAGACTGAACTATTGTATTAAAAAAGATAAAAAATATTTACAAGAGGTATACACCTCTGAGAGCTATTGATCAGCTCTCTGTCAAGGAATTTCTCATTACAACTGGTATTTCTGCTTGCAAGAGCCAGAGAAAACAAAAACCCAAAAAGAAATGTCTTGAACTAGAACTTGTCCAACCTGGACAAATCATACATGACTGAGACAGACAAAAACCAGACCACGAGATCTGTTACAGTAGACCGAGTTGACAAGGCAGCTAAACTTCAGAGATTGCATACTATCAAGCCTGGACATAACAAAAGACAAAAAGGAAGCAGTTCGCCTGAGTACAGGCTTACCCCAGAGTTGTCTGTAGTCATTTGCTATTGAACTTCTTCGCCTCAGCTTCGCGAGCCATCACTCTCTGTTTCCGTTCTTCAGCTGCCTGGACCAGGTCTGCCTCCCAAGTGACTTCTACTCCATCTGGAACGTCCTCAATACGGTCATAACCAGGAGGCAGCTTGAGGTATAGTTTATAATCCAGAGAGTCTTCCTCTTCCTCAATTTTCAAGCCACTGCCAGGGGAATCCATATGAGCCTTCATAATTCCTTCAGCAGAGACCATTGGTTCTTTCCGTTTGAGACTGCGGAGTTCTTTGGCAACTTCCTCCTGCTCTGCCGAGTAAACGTCAGTGCTATCCTCCTCAATTCTGCTCTGAACTTCTGGATTGTAGGAGGTATCCTGGGCCTTGGATGAATTTTCTGAGGTGGTGGGCATCTTCTCCCCCAAATCATTATTGCTACTATCCTCCGCCTCATCCTCCTCGTCGAAGATGATTGTAATGCGGGCTCTGACCACTGGTTTATTCGTCCGGCGATGGTAGCAAAGAGTAGCAATCTGAACTGTGTTATCCAAATCCTCGGAATGCGTCGAGGCACCTGAGGGAGGCGAAGCACACGCTAAGGGAGAAATCCTCTTCTGGCTGGGTTGTCCGCTCTGTCTAGTGCCGCTGGACTGACTGGAATGACCACCCCTGCGAGGCGTCTTATGACCAGCGCGAGGAGCCATGAGGAGCGTGATGACCTCTACACAATTGTGCGAACAAAACTTAACTGATCTATATCTGCTGCGATTTCTGCAAATGTCGTTATGGAAGTTGCTTTGAAGCGTTTGCTGCCATATAATCCCCTGCACATTCGTCTGAGCAATGTGCACAATCCTCCTGAAAACTGGGCGAGAAATGTCTACGCGGATGGGAATTTCGCTTGCAGAGTTTCCCTGCTTAACAATTCCCTGAACCATCAAAGGATTAAAACCTGTGCCGGCTCGCATTCCTGAACAACGGTATGTATGCGCCATGATTAATGCTCTGGTAGCTGAACCTTGAGAATGCCCCTATCTTGAAGGGCCTTTAATGCACCTGGAGGTACTGGCACCCAGAACCCGTTCGAAATCCATGGAAACCACCTGGCGATAGCGTGAAGACATGTGGCTTGAGCATGGGGTGTAATGGCACTTCTAATCAAGCATTAACACCCGCATCCAGGTGGTCTTGATTCTGCCTCTGAACATCTTTTTTTGAGATTTCCTGGAAGGTGTACCATTCATTCACTGGTACATTGCCTTGAAGGGATCCTTCAAAATGGTCTTTTCCTCTTTCTGCTCCTATGTTAGCTAAGAAATCTGCTAATTTATTTCCTTCGCGTCTGATATGATTGAAGGTTGCAGCTTTGTTATCCCTTAGCCAGAACTGAAGTAGCTCCAGCCTTGCAACCATTCTCCAGCTCCTACTAACCTTTTGTGCCTCTGTTCCTTGTTGAATCTTAGTGGCCATGTTGATTAAGATTTGAGAGTCTCCCTCCACAATTAGGGGAAAGAAGCTGTCCTTTTGAGCAATGTTGAGACCTTTCCATAATCCTTCAAGTTCAGCGCGTTGTTTGTATTCCACCCAATGGAGCCAAAGAAGACTTTAAGCACTTGTCCATTGTGATCTCTGATAACTCCACCATATCCTGTAGCTCCCGGATTGCCCTTGGAAGCCCCATCAAAGTTGAGCATAAACGAATTGGGAGGCGGAGGGGTCCAGTGAGAGGGAATATCCTTCTGTTTATTAATACTTCTTGGAAGGAAGTTGGTTGAGCTTAAATGAATTTGCCAATTATTCCAAATTGCCTGTTCCTTGTTGTTGGAAGGGAAATCCTCCTGTGACCAGCTTCTGATAGATAGAGTTTCCTGTACATTCATGACTATGGTCTGCCAAACTTGCTGCGCATCCATTGAGTGGTCTTTGAAGATTCTGCGGTTTCTCTCTTTCCAGAGATACCACATAACAATTCCCGGGATTATTTGCCATAGCGAATTTAGGATGCTACTTTGATACGGGTGTTGAGGCCAATTTCGTAAAGTATTGTTTACATTTCCTATCTCGCGACCTTCCTTTTGGCAACGAAAAGTGACTTTCTCCCACATTTGCCGGCTAAAAGGACATAGTTGCATAAGGTGCACAGCTGTTTCCTCCTCCATTTTGCAGTTGAAGCATATTGAGGGTCCTTCAAATTTTCTTTTTCTGAGATTATCCCAGGTGAGTATCCTGTTGTGGGAGAGTAGCCAGAGGAATGTAGATATTTTTGGCCAGATCGGGGGGCTCCATATTTTTTCCCAAAGTTTGTCCTTGATGAGCTGATCTTTGATAATAATGTGGTATGCTTCTTTGGTCGTGTAAGTTCCTTTCTCTTCATAACCCCACCTTAATTTGTCCTGCTCGGTCGATTTGAGAATTTGTCTCTTTTGGAGCTCTTCAGCAAGGGAATGTTGGGCATTTTCTGAACTGTTTGGGATCAACTCTTGGGTTTTTCTCCAAATCCTATGATCTGAGTCCCTATGATCATGCCAGAATTGATTTACCTTTTCTTGTTGGTGCATTTGATGTGCAGGGATTCCTTGAATGACGTTGGCGAGACATGGGGATTGTTGCCAAGAATCCATCCAAAAACGCGCAATGTTACCGTCCTTCACTTCCCAGAAACTATGACTTTGTATAAGATTTCTGTGCATTATCGCAGAACCCCAGATGATTGAGCCTTTGCTAGTTTCTGTCATTCTTATACGTTCCTCAAGAGGTAGATTGCTGGTATATTTAGCAGACCAGAATTTTGCCCATAATGTTTCTGGGAACGCTAGCCATTTCCACCAAATTTTTGCTCCCATGATCGCATTGCTGTGTTCAGGATCTCTGAGGCCAATTCCTCCCACTTTCTTTGGGAGGCATGCTTTTTCCCATTTAATTAACGCCCACTTCCTATTGTGACCAGAACTGCCCCACAGAAAGTTACGTTGCAGCTTCTTGATGGCTTTTAGAACCCACTTTGGCGCTGCCATAATAGAAAATAAGTAAAGAGGCATGGATTGTAAGACAGCTTTAATGAGCACAAGTCTGCTTGCCATGTTTAGGGAGCGGTGAGTCCAGAGCAGGAGCCTGGTTTCCAGCTTTTCCAAAAGGATTGTCCAAGAAGAATGTTTCCGGGCTGACTCAATGAGAGGGGCGCCAAGGTAAGTGGACGGTAAGGAAGCAATGGAGAATCCCAAGATTCGCGCTATGGATCGCTGTGTGGTTGGGTGGGTGTTGAAAAAGAAGATCTGAGACTTGAGTCTATTGATGCAAGCACCTGAGGCAGTGGAGAAAATGTTGAGCAGAGAGTTGAGAGATCGAGCTTCTTGGACAGAAGAGTGGCCAAAGATCATGTTGTCGTCTATGAATTGCTGATGAGAGACAGTGGGCGCGCCATGGAGAGAGATGCCTTTGAGAGCATTGGATTGAAGGGCGGCATGAAGGCTTCTTCCCAGACCTTCAGCCATATTTATAAACAAGAAGGGAGACAGGGGGTCGCCTTGCCTCAATCCTCGTGAGGGGCGGAAAGTGGCAGAAGGAATCCCATTTATCAGAATGGAGAAGAAGGAGGAAGAGACCATATTCATGATCCATCGGATCCAAGGATAAGCAAAACCAAAAGCACTCAAAATTTTTTCCATATAATCCCAGCTTATACTATCAAAAGCTTTGGAAAGATCAATTTTTAGAAGCATACCTGGTTTTTTTGCAAGCTTTAGAGAATGTATGATTTCATGCGAAAGAATTATTCCATCAGTGATTTGCCTTCCTTCAACATACCCTGATTGCTCCGGGGAGATGATGCCTGGCAATATTGGTTTTAGTCTTACAGCCACTACTTTAGAGACAATCTTGTTAGATAATATTACATAGGGCGATGGGCCGGAATTTGTCTGGGGTGCTGGAGTTCTCCGATTTAGGGATTAAGGCTATAAAAGTAGCATTGAGGCCTGGATACATCCATCGTAGGCTTCGAGACTCTTCTACCACTTGCCAAACCTCCCATTTAATTAGTTCCCAGAAGTGATGAAAGAAGTTTGAAGAAAAACCATCGGGGCCTGGAGCTTTACCAGCTTTTAAGGATTTTGCAGCGGATTCCACCTCCTGTAAACTGATGGGTTTAAGAAGCAGGGAGTTTTGTTCCTCAGACACTAGTCGCGGTATATTCCTAGTGATGTTGTTTATAGCCTCATCTCTATTGATATTTGGCTCCTGACTCATTTCTTTGAAATAATTGAGGAATTCCTTTTCTATATCTTCCTGGGTCTCCAGTTTGTCGCCTTGAGCGTTGATAACCTGAGAAATTTGATTGTGCATTCTGCGTTGCACTGTGGTTCTATGGAAGAACTTGGTATTCTTCTCACCTTCCTTCAGCCATCGGATGCGGGATTTTTGTCTCCATAGAACTTCCTCTTGTTACTCTCGTTCCTGTAGTTTACTTTCCAGTTCTTGTTCCTTGTGCGCTAGCTCCTCTGTCCGTCCTTCTAAAATTAATCTTTGTTGAATGGATTTGAGTTCCTGAAGGATCAATTCCTTTTCCTTAAAGATGTTGCCAAAGTTTTCCTTATTCCATTTCTTGATTTCTCCTTTTAAGAACTTCAATTTCTTTTGAAATCTGGCCATTTTGGATTGCTCTATAGGGTTGCTGTTTTGCCAAGTTGTAGTTATGAAATCCTTGAATTCAGGATGTGAGAGCCAGAATGCTTCAAATCTGAAAGGTTTTTTGCTGTTGTTGCCCGGTCTATTCCAAATCATTTCTATGGGCCAGTGATCTGAACCTGAGAAAGGGATGATGTGTGCTGTGAACTCGCCTCCCACATGGATAGCATTGTCAGAGATCAAGAACCTATCCAGACGCGATGCAATCTGCATGGGAATAATCCTTTTGTTCGTCCAAGTATAAAGGCCATTAGCTGTAGGAAGATCTATAAGCCAGTTGCTCTGAATGAAGTCCTTTAGAAGTGATCCATCTTTGTTGGTTCTGCAGCGTCCTCCTATCTTTTCCTCTGAGTTAGCTATCATGTTAAAGTCTCCTCCTGTTACCCACAACGGATGCCGTCTGTCCTTATTGAGCCTTGCTATTGTATGTAGAATTGCTGCTTTCTGCTGCGTTTCTTGGGGAAAATAGACATTCGTTAAATGTCCATGAATGTTGGTACCTATTAGATGAAAACTGGCCTGAATGAAGCTTTTGTTAGCATGAATATTATTTAACTGAATCTTTCTGGCATCCCATAGAATTGCAAGTCCTCCTGAGGCTCCTTGCGCTTCCACTGCTGTCACTTGGCCTCCCGCCCATGCTTTAGCCGTTGCTCTTTCTAGAAAGTTTAGAGAGCATTTAGTTTCTTGAAGAAATAAGATTGCTGGTTGTTCTTCCATGATCAAGTTTTTTAGGAGTTTACTTTTCCTGGGGCTGTTGAGCCCTCTTATGTTCCAAGATATTAACTTCATTGGGAAGGGTTGAGGTTGGTGTTGAAGTACTTAGTAAGTTTGGCATATCTGCCAGACTCCACTAGAACTGCTCCAAGCTTGATAGTTCGTTCCAACTCTGTTTTCCTGCCTCTTTTTTTGCTGTCTTTAAAAGCAAATTTGCCATCCCATTTGCTTCCTGTTTGTATTCCAAGGGAGTACTTCTTTTGTGCCTTGCTTAATATTTCCACCAAATTGTCAACTTGTTTTTCTGGGATTTTTTCAAAGTTCCCTAGTTGGCAAGCTTGTTCCATTCCTATAAGATCCAGTTCCCCAATATCAATTGTATCACTGTCATCTTCCATGGGTTGAGTTTCTTGCGAGTGTTCTTCTACCTCCTTTCCTTTTTCCTTACTCTGCAACGGTTTGTCAATATCCATTGCTGGGTTGCTTCCGGGATCGGAGATCTGTGGGTTTTTTTCACTTTGCTGAGTCGAGCTTGGTTTCTCCGGCGCTGATGTCTCTTGAGTTGTCTTTTCCTTGCTGAGTTCATCTGGCGATGTCATTTTTGCTAGCGCCTCAAAACTATTGTTGGTAGAAGGGTTTTGGTTCTCCCCTGGTGAAGATTTTGGAGGAGCATTCGGCTTCTTGTTGCTTCGTCTTCGGTTGGTCACTTTAGCGAAGCCATTCTGTTGGTGGGATTCAAGATTCAGTTGTGTTGCTTCTTTCTTATTCAGGGGACAGTCTCTGAATAAGTGGCCAATCGCATGACATTTTCTACATCGAAAGGGTACCTGTTCATAATCAATCACTTGGACCCAGTCATGATCCTCATGGAAAAGTCTGACTGTGTCAGGCAGAGGTTGCTTTAGATCCATGTAAACACAGATTCGAGCGTAGGAGACAAATGTGGTGGGTTTCACCGTTTTGGTTTCTTCAGCAACTTTAATGAAATCTCCTATCATTGATCCAATGGATTTTAGAGAATCTTCATCCCAATATTCCCATGGCAGTGAGTAGAGATGGATCCAGACCGGCGCATAGCTAAGGTCTTCATTATCTGGATTGAAGCGTGCTACCCATTCTCGGAGATAGAGCCCAGCAGAGTTAAAAAAGTAAGGCCCCCCATCAAATACTCTATTCCTGTCTTCCAAGCAGTTTAAAATAGCTGTAAAAAAACCTTTGGGCCCTAGGAGAAGGGTTATTTCTCCCTTTGGCTTCCATTTATGATTTATCCAACCTCTTAGAGCTCTTTCATTTGGCTAGAAGCCCAGAAATTTCCCTATGAGCGCATGATCATGCATGTATTGTATTCTTCCATTTATTCTTTCACTAGGCAGTTCAACTTCTGGCCTATGAGTGGCAACGGGTTTACAGGTGGACGAACTAACCTTTGGATTTTCATTTGAGCCTTGAGGATCGACGGCGGTCTGTGATTCCTGTGCGGATTTTCCTTGATTGGCTGAGTCTGGATTTGTATTACCTTCTAGTCCTTTCTGGCTTCCATTGACGGGCTGAAGCACTGCCCCATCCCCCTGTGGGGGTATCATTTGGTCTGCCTGATCTGCCTACGTCCTGGAGTACTGGCAGCGTTGAACAGGTCTGGAGATGCAGAGCAGGAGCTCTGCCGCCGCAGGTTTCCTGTCAGGAGAAACCCTAACGCTTCGAAACGCCAACGCGCGCTCTCATCCTGATATTTCAATCTTCCTTTGATTGATTCATTATCATTACTCAAGGAAAACTACATCATTTAGAATTACTTAATGGTGGTTCGTAAGAGGGCAGGGTTTCCTTTCTTCCACATATCTCTCTGAGCTTGGGCCATTAACTTGTTCCTTATGTCAGAAGAAAACAAGCTCTTAGCCAAGCAAAAGTAATTTTAAGACATACTCCAAGCCTAAGATTTGATTACATATATAATTAGTTGTATATTTGAAATTCAAAATATTTTATATTTATGTAATTTTAAATGTTTAGAGATTTGTTTAAAATTTATACAATAATACTATAATTTTTATGGTGTAGAAGCCATTTCCTCAATAAATTTTGTATGATAAAGAGGTGAAAGAGTAACCAATAAATAAATAAGGAAGGCGCTGAAGAGACTTCTCATGAATACTTCAACCATCATTGGAGCCAAGAAGCAATAAACATAGGTGAAAAGTAACCAATAAATAAATAAGGAAGATGCTCACGTGGGGAAAAATAATAAAATAAGTAGAAAAAGAGAAATTTTGGAATTTACAAAATTAATTATAAATTTTAAATATAAAATTAAATAAAAAAATAAATTATTAATTTACCCTAATTAATAATAAATTAAGATTATAATAATTACCCTAATAATAATATTTTTAAATTAAGGTTCATAATTACTCTTCTTAATTCCAACCTTTTATTCCCATTATTCCTTTGACTTTTCTTTTTTCATTTAATTAAAATTCTCATTTTCTATTTATTTTATTATTTTTCCTAATCTCTCTTGACATATTCCTTATTTATTTATTAGTTAGATCTTTTACTCTTCACCTATATTTATTGCTACTTGTGTGTAAAATACACAAGTACTCGCTAAAAATATTAAGGATTTTACCTCTATCACAGTTTTGTTTTTTTTTTTTTTTAAATCACTTTTACACTGTGACTAATATATATGGAAATATACGTTGATAAATATTTTTTTTTATTTAATTTTTTCAAAATTTAATAATATGTAATTTTTATTAAACATTTTATGGAATCACTATTATATATATTATATATAATTTATTGATAAAAATTACCCCCTATAAAAACCATATCATAAAATAATCATCAAAAGTAGGAAAGGCCATTGTTAGGTATTGAGCCTTGAGTGAAAGCAAGTGAATCACATGGATGTTGATTATTGGCTTTGGAGAAAAAGGCTATGTTTTAGTTTGATATTTTTAAATTTTGATGTTTTTCAATTAAAATATATGTTGAAATCATATTTGATTTAGTTTTTTCGTTGAAATTTTAAATTTATAATCTTAAATAAGATCTTTGATACCATTTCTATAATATATATTATATATATATATATTATAAATTAAATATAAAAAAAATCAAAATAATATTAAAAAATCATAAAACCCATGGTGAGGAGAGTAGCTTTTAATTATTGTTCAAGTCTTAGCTGACCTATTTTTATGTGAAAAAGAGAGACAACATGTCATACATTTCTCCATATTGTGATGGAAAAAAGTAACATTTGTGTAGATTATTTATCATCAGTTAACTTTCTTTCTCTTATTGTTATCTGTTTTTAAAGATTTATTTTGTCACAAAGGAAAAAACCTATCTCTTTTAAAGAATTTTTTTATTGCAAAGTAAAACATTAATAGTTGCATAGACTTGTTGACTACTGTCACCTTTCTTTCGTTCATGGTTATCGCTTTAAAAGTTTTTTTCCTTATTCCATAGGCAAGACAAACTGTTATACAACTTTGATAATAAACATAATGCACATGCAGATGAATATGCATAATGTTATAGTTATAATTAAGATGTATTAAAATTCAAATGATCGAAGAGGTTTGACATCAAACAAACATGTAATGAAAACCTTAGTTTTCATAAATATTTGCAATAAAATAAATTATGTAAAGAGTAACTCACTAATGTGAGTGATAAACATAACCCCGCTTTGTGAAAATAGTTACATGGTCATATAGTATGGTTGACCACCTTAAGATAAATGGGAGCTAAATTGTGTTGGATTATTTTACTTCCAACACACCTGTATAAATGCTATTGAGGCAGAAATATATATATATTTTAACTATTTTTTGGAAAATGTTAGGAAAGCAAATTTATAGTCAATATGGGTAAAGAAATAGAGACGATCATCGTTTAGTTACTAGCTTTTAGAAAAATGTTTATATCAATATTAATATTTTCTTTTCATTAGTCGAATGAATTTTCATGGTTCTTGATTTTAACTAAAGATACTCGTTCACAATTTTAAGATAATCTCACTCATCTATCATTTCAAACACAACCAATAAATAAAACGGGAAAATGAGAGATATTAAAAAATGACTAGATTTTCGCCTGTAGAATCTAGCAATCTCTTTCCCTTGGATGCTAAATTAACACCCTCTAAGAATTTTTCTCCTCGTTGTAGGTATAGAGGCAGGAATTTCAGCTTCATTCTAGTAGCTGCACCACAAAACAATAAACATACTATAATCCTCGAACGAGGGCTACTCAATTATCCAATCATGCTCCAATATTTTGGATAACAAAACACATAGTAGTTACTAATAAAGTCGAATATAGTTTGACCATCGTTGAGGGCCACAATGCCAAAAAAAATAGGTTGAGGCTTTAAGGTCTATTTCAGAAATCTAAACCCGCAACACCCACAATGTGAACAACATCAATGAGTGCCTTGACTTGCATTTTAGAAATATTAGACTAAAACACAATCCAGGTGCGCTAATATTGTGTCATATGGCATTGAATATGCATTAATCTAGTTTCCTCGTATTGGAGTTAATACTGGCATGCCAAAGAGCTTGAATGTGTAGTAGAGTAGTTGTATGCCCACAACCTATAGCCTATACTAATTAGTTATGTCAGTAGTGAATCTTGATGGTAACTCCATGCAAGATGCAATTACTTCCATTAATTATCAACTCATGAAAGGAATGGTATGCATTCGGAGCATTTAAATTACTTGAAGTTCGAAATCAAACTCTCGTGTGTACTAATCCATTGTTCGATTCATTCATAGTTTCAAGACACTTGCAACTTTAGGTATAATAAAGGCATCATAGATTTCTCCGGTTTAAAATTGACATTAAACATCAAAATGACGGGTTGTAGTGGTATACAACCTGTCAAAGCTAACATCGAAAATTTTGTAGTCATCGTCAAATATGTCTTGGACCCTGAAATATGTTTTATAAGACATCGAATTCCAGGCTTGCACACAACACCACCTACACACGACACCACATGTACAACATGTACACAACACCACATGTATAGTCATGAACACAATGCCATATGTACATAGCACTGCATATACAACATGTACATAACATCATATGTACACACCACAACATTTCCAACATGCGCACAACACAATATGCACGCAACACCACATATCCATCATGCACACAGTACAATATGTACACAACACTACATATCCAACATGTACATAGTGCCATATATAGCCAACACTACATATGCAATATACACAAAACACTATCTATACAATATTGTACATAACATTTCATAAACAACATATACACACACCCTATATATATAACACCGCATGCGCACAACATCACAAATGCAACATGTACAACATATACGCAACAGTAGTACTCCACATCCAAAACTACATTTTCTCTACCAAGCACTCTTGCTTCTACTATCTCTCTGCTATCCATGATTATCTTAGCATGCTGCAAAGAACATTGTTTTCATTATGTTGATGTATCCTTCAGCATTACCTGTCATAATATAAACATAGGCATAATACAAGCATACACTATTAATTCATATCTACATTATACTAACCTTGTATATTTGTCACGACTACTCTCCCCACTTGATTCCCCATCAGAGCAAGAACCGCGTCATGCCATTTACCTGAATAAGCAATCATTCCTCCACAAGAATGATCCCTGACAACCTTGTCAGACAGTGACATAGATACATGGATAGATACATAAATATACATAAGCATTAGCATAAAACAATCATGATCCCATCAGACAACGACATACATACACACATATATAAATATAGACATTAGCATTAAACGACCATGATCCATGAAGACCCTATGAGACACAAAAGACATACATACATACATACATACATACATGTATACATATATAAACATCAACATAATCATGATCATAACATAATTACCAAATAGCATAAGATCAAGGTTAAGAGAACTCCCTTTATCTATGCACATGATGCACAACAATGAAAACAGTGGTTCCCAACATAGCCAAGGCCTTTAATGTCTTAGATTCATTTACTTCAACTTTCCTATCACTTTTCTCATGGATGTACTTCCACTATCCATTTACACCAATGGATCGAACCAATCCAACCAATTGTCATATTCTTATCTTCAACTTCCCTCACTCATGCACTGAGCTTCACTCAGGTCTTACAATACTTGCTACGTTTCATTAAGCTCTTCCTGAGCTCCATTAATTTTCTTCTTTCCAAACCAATTCCCAAGACCCTCAAAACATAAAAGGCAAGGACAAGAACCAAACAATAAGAAAACCATGAAAACCAATAACAATACAAAACCATGAATAAAGTGGCATGGCAATACACTATACGTAAACAAAGCTACAAATAAAATGAAAATAAAGCACAAAGAATTGAAATCACAAGACTCTAAAAAAATACCATGACTCAATCCCCATGGTTCCCAATGCTTCCAAAGGAAATCTCAACCCGAGCCTTCTTAAAAATTTCATGGCAGTCTCTTTTCCATGCAATCCCCTGCATCATATTTCCATAAACACATAACTCTCAATGCATAAATAAACATAAAAATACACTAGTTACCTTACCTTGTTGTGTCAAGCATGTTTCTTGCAACTCAACACATCCATGCCATATCTTAAGGGACTCAAATCCCTTGACGAATCTAGCCATAACTAGAACCAATTGTTATACCTTTCAAATACATATTTATGAATGTAACACATATCCTCATAATGTCACACAAATTCAAGGTTTTGAAGAATTCTTGTATGCAAAGCATTCATTCATTTCGAATTGCGGTTTCCAAGCATAGCCAAAGGAAATTTTTACCCAATTCCACTCTTTTACCTTTTCCTCATTGCAATTGAGTCTTACTATGCACTGTCACATCACCCAACTGTTAGTTATATAAACACATCAACTATTTCCTTGTCAAGATAATACCAAACATGTTGCCCTGAAATTGCCCACACATATCAGTCTCACGTTCCAAATATCAAAAAATCGTGTATATTAATTTGAAATCAACCTTTACCAAGTCTCAACCATTCCATACTCGACAATCATCTCACATTCATTAGTCATAATTCATAATGCTACAATTATCACCTCCTTACACTCAAGTTCATATCAGCTATCTCAACACATATGTATTAATACAACCATATTAAAACAAGATCATTTTTTCATGCAATCTTATAAGGACATACTCATATCATGAAATTAATCAAACATTCAAACAACAATTAGATGAAATAATAGACACCAAACACTCAAACACAAAATAGATGACATAATCAAATATCTAAGCACCAAATATATGACATAAGAAAACTCATACCCTAATGTATCTCAAGGGAGGCTATCTTGTCTACACAATCAAGCTAGATTAGCACAATATAACTTCACAACATATCAACTCAACTAGAAATAAGGTCGCGATATCCATAACAGTAACTAGCTAACATGTTCACATCATAAACTCATAAACAATTATCATTCATACATAATATTCACATATGCACAATGCTGAAACCACATAGCCATATTAAACACTCACAACAAATCAAAACGCAAGAATCAAACTAGCAACACACAAAAGACAAACTAACGGAAAAGGCAGAGAGCCATCATGTGGTCTCTCATGCTCATGTAATTCTCTATTATTAAAATAATTTAATAATACATTTAAATACATGAGCAAGTGGTCTTAAGATAGTGTGTCTATCTTAGACTCACTTAGTTGAGACATTTTCTCAACTTACACACTAATTTAGGAGAGCTAGTTGGAGAGAATCTCTCATCCAAACTAGAATCCTTGGTTTGAGGAATTCTCACGATTTTATTTATTTAATTTAATAATTGTATTAATTATTTTTTTTTTAAGAGAGTGAGGCTAACATTCCCCCCCTCAATGATAAATCCAAAACGAACAAGGAACCATCTTCCAAGTTCTCAAGTTGATCCTCAAAAAAGCATTTTCCTGAAAAACTGCCAAAGCTGGATGCTGAAAAAAACTCAAAGCTAAAGACAACATGAATCAGCTCCATGCCTGATTCATCTCTGAATTTCACTTGACAACTCCATCACATGCCAAGTTGCAAAAGGATCCATCTGTCCTTTGCTTGAAAACAACATCTAGTGTCCACTGACACAAGTTGATGAACACCCATTGGCATATTTGCTGATGATGATTGCACACTAGCTGATGAAGATGCCCACTGGCTACTTCACTGATGTTGTCGAGACTTTCAGTCTGACAACCACTTGTCAATTTCATTGACATTTCCCCCCCTTTGTCAGCTGAAAGGAGAGACAATCATCTGCATTTGATATTTGAACTCCCCACTTCAGCTGTAGGAGAGTTTCACTGTTGTACTCCCCCGTTCAAGTGCATGAGAGTACCATCTTCATTTGACTGTTGGCTGCAATATGTGTGAGTGAATCCGATTGTAAAATGTGTACAATCTTTTGGCTATGGATGACCATTCCGAGGGATCAATCCATGAATAATTTATCTTCAATCTCATAGGTTGGTCTTGTTTGCAGCATTTCTCTGAGGAATGATTCTGTTTGCCACAATGGTTAGGATGGAGATCAAAGCACTAATCTTCTAGATGACTGGTTCTTTGACAATGAGAACATGTTGGTTTGTTGGAAACTTGAGTTTGTGTGCATTTCTGTTTGTCTGCAACTTCAGTTTGTGTGTATTGATGTCGGTCTGAAAGTTGCTAAGAACTTGCTAAGGTGATTTGTTCAAGTAATCCAGCACTGAATAACTGAATGGGCTTTGAATAATCAGGGATATGCAAGTGGTTTTCATCTTTGTCATATCCTAATATGTGTCAATTTCGATTACTTCGAATTTCTTCCCATGGCTTGATGATGGGTTTGGAAGAAAGTTGAACTGGAACAACTTCAACACTTGAAGTTGGTTGGATGAATGAAGTCGAATGACATGTTGCCTCTAGATTGGTCAAAGACATGGAAGCAACACACTTCCCTTGGAACTCATTTCTCTGCAGTTGTGACTCCAGTTGAAGGAACTCAATTGTTTCATGTGCATGTTGAATATTCACTTGAATATCGGCAAGAGTTGCTTTTCCAATTTGAACCATGTCACTCACTGATGTTAATATTAAATTGTTAATAATTTGGAACAATTGAATGTGTGTTGCCATGTTGTCTTGCTTACTTTTAAGTCAAGGTCGCTTGTTGTAGAAGTCATGCTTGAAAATTGTGCAGCTGAGTTGATTAGTGAAATGACAAGCTCACTTGTACTATTTTCTGATTGCTGATGCTTTTAAACACTTGCTTGAACTACTAATTGTACGCTCGCTTGATGACAATCGCTTTGCTTGAATGCTTCACTGACACTTTGTGAATGCTTCAATCAACTTCACATTGGCTCATTTGTTGTAGATGTCATGCTTTGAACTTTCACACTTGATTTTAACACGCTCACTTGCCTGGTTGTTTGATTAACACGCTCGCTTGTTTTGATTGTTTGAATGACAAGCTCACTTGCTTTGCTTGCACTTACTTGATTGATTACGAAATCTTTGTGCTTTCTTGAATGTACTCACTGAATGTGTTGATTTAAAAAAGGGTGTCAAACACTGTCGAAAATGCACCCAAGAGACAAATGACAAGCTCAATCTTGATGACTCAGTTGAAGACTTACTTGACTTAATGTATTCACCTTAACAATTCAAATTAGGGTGTCAGTTACAACTGAGAATGCACCCTTACAATTCAACTAAATTTGACTTTGATTAAAATTCAACTTACAAATTATGATTTGCAAGTTACAATTTTGTATTGAGCTTATTAAAAAATGGTGCAAGTGCAGTTGCCAAAAACCTGTTGTTGAATGACTACAAATTTTTTTGATGCAGATGATAGCTTGATTGGATGTTGATGTAGAAATGTCATCTTGGCTTGAAATTCCTGACTTTGTAGCTTCCTTAACTTGATTTCTATGATTACATGATGTGAAATGTGCTTGCTTGGAAGATCATCGTATCAAGTTGATGATGTGATGCTTTGTGCTTGTGTACTTAAGCTTGATTAAGAGTTCTTATACTTAAGCTTTCTTATGTGCATGTAGTTGTTTAAGCATAATACAAAGAGATAATTTGAACACAAGTCATGCACATGCACTCATTACACACAGTGTACCTAAGATCCCCTTATTCAATTTCGGGCAGATCTAGGACACAAACACCACAAAAAAGATATGTTTTTATTAATCTTCAAGATACATCATCATGACAATGGCTTCAGTGAGGCATCTCAAGCACAGACGGAGAACTCCTTGGCATCAAATTGGCTGTAAAAGTTGACTCCAAAACAATGATAATGCCTAGCTTTAGTGTCAAAGTTAATATCTATTTTACCTCTCTTTCACATCAACCCTCACTTTTCTCACTTGTGATTGTGACTTCTTAATTACAATTCAATTTTGACTTTGACTTTGAAATGAATTTAAGCTATCTCAAAGTAAAACATTACTTTGGATTACAATAATAACATTTCAAATTTCCCTTTTTTTTTAAAGAAAAAATGGAGAAGCGGACATAGTTCACAATTTCACTCACAAATGAATTCATAATCCACATCAAAAGACAACTTAGACTCTATAAAAAAACCAATGATTTCAAATTACCCCTTGCTACCATATCTCCCTGAGCAATGCAAGTACCATAGTCCTCGTATTGAACATGAGGAACAACCACTTACCAAATTGCAAATCAGTGGCAACTTCAATCTTTGACATCGACACTCATACCATGGATTTAGCTTACATTCCTTTGGTTTTGGTTTAGCATCTTTGCAGTGGTCGAAGAAAATGTGGTTTTTGTGAACCCATTCCAGCTGATTGAGTTGATGGTAGCTAACATTTTCATATTCCAGTCGGTCCCACGCATTGCCTCAGCAAATTCATCTGTGGCCCGAGGAGATAAATAAAGATAATAATGATACTGACAACTTGGATCCAAACAGCAAGTGGTAGCCTAAGCAGGAAGTTCATGGACTAATCAAATTGAGGAGTGCACTGGAACCTAAGTTTCACACAAATATTCTTATGTTAGAATCTGAGTATAAGCAGGCAAAATGGAGACTATACAATACAAAATATCATGTTGGTAGTAGTTGTCCTGCAAATATTCTTCAGTTAGAATCCCTGTATATAAAGGCAAAAAAGGGCCTATATATAAGCACACCACTTCCACCTCCATTGTATTTTTGGTGTGCCTTCAAGGCTAGCGATCTCAGGGTCTTCATAGAATGGCAAAGAAAGTTTAGAAACTATCAAACAAAAACACTAACCAGCATTTGGGTTGCGTGTCAGTTCAAATACAAATCTAGACCAGGTAAGTACAATCAAGAAATTGTTTCCACCATAAAATGCAAAAATCACAACCACAGGTAGAGTCATGATCATGAAATAACTTAACAAAAACCATTAGATATATTATTGAACAAAGAATATATCACAAGAGCTATCCTATCTGTCTTAATATTCCACCTACACTAGAGCTGGTAGTAGTACAAACCAACAACATTAAAAAACAGAGGATTACTATATTTCTATGTACTTGTCCAAAAAGTTCAATAGTTTCTAATCTTGTTAGGCAGTCTCGATGATTGATAATTCCAAATTATTCCTAGACACCACACCCTTTACTTCCCCTTCATGCACTATTTGAAGATGTTGAGTCGCTTTTTGAAATACGTAGGAGGGTAGAAATGGTACAGGTTGCTATGTCCAAGACCAAACCAATTCCTCCCAATGTAGTGATCACAACAATAAAAGCCCACTTCCACTTGTTATCAGGTTTCAAAATATCAAATCCTTCGAAAATGTTTAGTATGCCTAAAACAACGGTTACATACCCATGAGAGTAATGATAGAATTTCCATTACTTTCGAACCTTCTGGTCTTTCCGTGGCCTCAGAAGCAATGCAAAGACCTGCAATGTTGTGATTCCAAAAATTGCCCATCCCAAGTTTCTATGCATGGTATGCACAGTTCCATCAGAGTAGCTGTCAGGCAGTCAATATAGGTATGCAGCCTCACACAGGTCTCACATAGTTCTGATACCACATGTAAGAAACTCACTACCATATTAAACACTCACAGCAAATTAACACACAAGAATCAAACCAACAACACACAAAAGACAAACTGGCGGAAAAGGCAGAGGGCCATCATGTGGTCTCTCATGTTCATGTAATTATCTCTTATTCAAATAATTTAATAATACATTTAAATACATGAGCAAGTGGTCTTAAGATAGTGCGTCTATCTTAAACTCACTTGGTTGAGACATTTTCTCAACTTACACACTAATTTAGGGGAGCTAGTTGGAGAGAATCTCTCATCCAAACTAGAATCCTTTGTTTGAGGAATTCTCATGATTTTATTTATTTAATTTAATAATTGGATTTATTATTGATTTTTAAGAGAGTGAGGCTAACACACAATCAATCTAGATTAGTATAACATAATATCACAACATATTAACTCATACCTAAAATTCATAACCCTAGCCACTTTCATAAACCAATCCAAATTAGTATGATACATATAACATCAAGATCTTATTTGAAATAAACCTAATCATGAAGTTAACTAACATATAACAACAATAAGTTATGTATCATGCTCATCAATAACGTATAACCTAATCATCAAGTTAACTATCATATAACAAGAACAAGTTAACATATAACATACTCACCAAAAAAATATAACATAATCATCAAGTTACCTAACCTAAAACAACAATAGCAATGCATACAACCACAAGATACTATCACTCATGACTATCCGACACATGTGCCTATGACTACACTAATTAACTAGCATCTATTATGTATGTAATTGTAACATCAATATAATGAAAGTCATACACATAACCATAATGCATCTAACAATCCTTAACCTACATACCTACATGCCCAACATAAAATCTTGTATGACGACATGCTCTTGCCTTGAGGTCTAATGGTACAACTTCACTTTGATGGTTTGCATCTCCTACTCTATCTCAATCAATGCATTAGCATCATAATAACCAACAACATCATGATGATCTAAGTTCACACAATAACCCCATGCACAACAACCTTCACCATAACAATTCATGCATAACAACATATAGATATTGAAATGCATATACAATCATACATTCATGATGACACATCCCACAACAACACCATCAACCTTCACATGGTAACATCACTATACCCACAATCAATCACCATAAAAATGCAACAAGCAGGTCGTCTTACAACACAAGAAACACATATGCAACCAACATGAATGCATGACCAACACATTGCCCATATAGTCCAAGGTGTGAACCATCCTCTAGTACCACTCTGTGGTTTTAGATATGACGGAAAGAGAGAACAACCCGCTCTGATACCACTATGTAACACTCTCCTCCCTCATTTACCCAAGTAATCGGCCAACTGGGGCAAACATGTGACAAGAAGTTACTATGATATGATTTGACTCCTATGTGCCAGTTAAGGAAGTGGTACCAATAGAAACACACCGTATAGACCTTCCACAATAGCAACAAAGCTCCCAAGGGCCATCCCAACCACTCAAGTAACCAGCCCCTTGGTCCCAATGAGTTTTTATACCATTAAACCCTTAGAAACTCCTTGGTATGGGAAAGCATGCATCCAGGAGGCTCCATATGCTCCCACAACATGGGTATGCATGCGTCAAGGGACTTTTATGCCTAGTGTTGTGCCTACGTCTCTAGGATTTGAGCAACTTTTTCAGGCCCAAAGCCCGGGTCACTACCCTTAACTAAATGACACTTTCAAAACTGAAATATAACAACGAAAATTGATACAAATGAAATTACTTAAAAAAGGACTTGACTGGACCCCTACTAGCCATGACATGCATTTCATCAAACATGTCACAAAAATGCAATCTACAGATTTAAACAACAGATCTGAGCATAGGGGTCTCATAGTCATCTAAGAATTGCTAAGAAGTGTTGTTCCCTTATATCATTTGTTGTATAATCATCTATTAGGTCATAGATACATTTTTCATTCATTTACAAATTAAAACATGAGGAGAGTCAAAAATCATCATTGTCATAATACATGCTTATAACCAACATAGTAACAACATAAATATCAAGGATACATTAGTCCTACAATCCACACATAAAACAGTATAATACTCATGAAATAATAAGGAGAAATAACCTCATATTAATGATGAAAAAGCCAACCTCATATGGGACTACTACGTTCCACCCGAAAGTGGATTGGATTACCAGAGTCTCTCCTCAGCCAATCACCCCTATCCATATTCCAAGCATGAATGTGGGATCTCATAAAACACATTAATCAAGACCATCTATGGATTCTAGAGGTGAACCCACCTCAACCCTCAACCAATGATTCCACCTCATGGTTATACATCACTAACCATCACCATATTGATCTCTACCCAATCCTTCTAGGGCTCTAGAGAATTTGTTCCAACCAAGGCTCCATGACTAGTAACTCAGCCCACAACTATCAGTGGGCTCCAAAGTGTTTTTCCATCCAAGGCTCCAAGACTAGTAACTCAACCCACCAAGGGCTCCAAATTGTTTTTCCAACAAGGATCCATGAATAGTAACTTAACCCAAGCTATTATAGGGCTCTAGAACGTTTTTCCTACCAAGGCTTCAAGAACTAGTAACTCAACCCAAGCTAAGGGAAACATGAGAACCAAGTAGAGAAACAATGAAATAAACTCACAACAGCATGGATATCCTGGAAATGGTAAGGCTAGGAAAATCAACTATCAATCCATGAAATCCTCCATGCCAATTACAAATCATGACCAATAAATCACATGCATGCTAAAACTAGTGACGAAAACATACATGCAGGTCGAAACCTGCAAGCAAAACCCGTTGTAGTTGCCTTTCCCATTGTCCTCTTGCACTTTCCTACTCTTCCTTTTCCTTCTTTATCCAAAAATCCAAGTATGTATTAGTCTCCAAGAGTGCTCCAAGAAAAATCTAAGTGTCCATGAGTATGAGAGAGAGAGAGAGAATAGAGAGAGAGCTCCAAAAATGAACTCACAAAATTCTACCAGTTGATCCTTAGAAGCCTTTTTATCAATGAGGCCTCTATTTCTTCAATTCCCTCCTCACATGCAACACGTGACCTTTCACCGTCCTTTTCTCCTAATTTCCTTTATTTTCATAAATAAATTCCAATAAATGCCTCATGCCTTTCTAAAACCTTTGCCATTGTCTTTGCCAATTTCTTTAGCCATAATAAATCAAATGAACATTCACTTGGATGTTTTTCCAGCCATTCATCTTCGAATACGTGTCCCATGACTATGACCTTATATTTTTTTTACATGGATTTTTAATGAGGGTTGTTACATTAAGTATAAGGAAATACTTGCAAAATATTATACTCTTACAAATTTTCTTTCTATATGAAGATATATGTCAAGTTGATATCAACATAGATTAGTTAACAAATAACTTTATGTGAATGGAGGCTTTTGTGAGTAGAGTTATTTAGAGATATGTCTTATGGATCTATCACATAAATATTTTAGATTGTTTTCTTTGAACTAATTAATGTGGTTCATAGTCATGACAATATGCTCTGATAGGGTGAATAAAAAAGGGGTGAGAATTCCTGCTATCCTAAAGATTAGGTCAAAGGTCAAAGAAAATAGGCATTCCGATAAATAAAATAAAAAATAAATGATTAGGTCAAAGGTGAGAGAAAATAGCCATTAGGAAATAAAAAATAATAATTATAATAAATAGGTAGGGTTATTAAATTATTATAAAATATTAATAATAAATAAATAGGTCCTAAGTCAAATAAATTGATAAGGTTAATAATATTAAGGGTTAAATATACAATAATTTAAATAATAATAATATTCAATAAATACATAATAATCGTGAGACCAAGGAATAAATATCAAAAATCAATGATATGGGGTAATAATATAGGTCAATAATATTAATTAAATTACTATATTAAATTATTAATAAGAATAAATGATGATGATGATTGACATCCAGTGAGACTGATGAGGTCTATTAGACCTTAAGAAAGAAAGAGATTAATTGATCATTTATAATATTTTATTCCTATTATTGATGAGGAGGGAGTGAAGTGTTCCCAGATCACTATTGTTTTGCTAATTAAACATGTCAAGAAGGTTGGTAGTGTAGAAAATGTTTTGGAAAATGGAATGAATACGAGGAAGAGTCAAGCAATATATGAGAAAGTTCTTTTCATATTCAACCCTCTTAGTATTGCAAAGTTGATAGATTCTTTCATCCCAAGGTTTTTTGGGGTAGACCAATGCCCTATTTCACTTTGAAGCTCATGGTAGCTAGTTTTTATCTTTGCAGTGTTCATTTTCTTCTTAGAATTGGTCAAGAAAAAGAGTTAATTTTGGCTAGTGAGAGTGGGGTTGATCACCTCCTTATAATACCATAGCTTCCTTTTCCCCTCTCTCTCCTTGGCACCCCCCAATTTGTCCTTAAATTTGGAAGTAATAATATTTTTAATATTATATTTACCCTCCAAGATGATCTCCTCCTCTAACCCCCAATAGTCGATCTACGACTGGGCATCCTCGTGCCAACCATGATTGGGCTGGAGATGGGGGGTTTGGCTAAATTTAGAAGCAATATTGGGGAACCTCTTGGTTTCCATGTTGTAAAGCTTCTTCTTATACATCAGAAAGAGAAAAATAGCCAAGCTTTTAATACTGGAAAGACTAGCTTCAGTAAAAAGGATAGGATAGGGAGTATTACCTTTAATCTTGAGGTTGTAGGTTATAAATTTCTTTTGGATCAACTCAGTATTCCTCCACGATTCTCTAGATATATTGTAACCCCAAAGCTCACATACATTTAAAATTACCTGGTGACGAGAGTCTCAAAGAGGGCCATTTTTTTAAACCAAACCTAGATCTTAGTTGTCTTGCAATTATTTTCAAGTTCATAATAATATTTCTAGCCACCAATAATCTTATTCTCAATGCTATAATTCTAGTTGATTTGATGATAAATATACTTAAATATTTGTACGAAGAAAACTCCTTCAAGTATTTATTATCATAGATGAGATTGTCACGGTTGATATTTTTGGATTTTAGTCTTGTCAGTATCAACATTCATACCCATCTTGGAGCATAAATCATGGAGGAGTTTAAGTTGTTTGTCGATATCCTCATGGATTCTAGCTATTAGAATAATATTGTTAGCATAAAGGAGAAGATTAATGACCATACTAATGAGCTTGGGGTCAAAGCATCTTGTATCTTCCAAATATGTTTTTAGCTTATCAATGTAAATACATAAAACGATAGGTGATAGGGGACACCATTTCTTAACATTTGTTTTGCATTTAATTTCTTTAGTCTAACCCTTGGTGATATTAATCTTGGCAATAATGTTCTCGTATAGTCGAATCACAACAACCCTCAACCCACGAGGAACCATTATCTCTTCAAATCTTTTCCATAACTTATCCTAAGGAACCATGTCAAAATATTTTCAAAAGTCAACAAAACAATAAAAGATATTAGTTTTACTATTACGACATTCCTCGACAATAATCCTAAGAGTGACAAGATGGTCAATAGTTGAGTGATCTGTCTTCTAAAACTAGCTTTCCCTTTAGCTCTTTTACCATGAATTTCAAGCCATATGATGATCTTATTTTTCAAAATGAGCCCATGGAGTTTGGCTAAGATGTGGTTGATCATAATGGTCATGTAATTAGAGGGATTGTTTTTATCCCCACTTTTAAAGATAGGCATAATCAAGCTTTGAGTCTAAGGCTTATGGAAGCCTTGTAATATTGCTAGATTGAGAAGCTTGTGAATATGAGGGATGAGGATAGATCTTCCCATTTTTAAAATTTTAGCTCGGTAGCCTTCAATATCCCTGACTTTCCCATCAATGAGTTTCTTAATCCTAAACTCCACATTTTCCAAAGAGAAAATATACTCCACTTTAGGAGTGTTTAAGATTCTTCCCATGGTGTCCAAAAAGTTATAAAGATTCTTAAGATAAGTATCCTGGTCCTTGACGAGGATTGAGTTATTTTATTTTATTTTTTGAACAAGTATATCGCTCCAAAATTTCTAGGCACAACTTTAGAAAGGTGGAGAAGATGCTCTTTCCTTTTAATAATACAAGGCCTTTTCTTATTTTTGAGAAGGAACTGCATACATACTTACTTTTTCAAGTTTTTTTGTTTCATTATGAGCAACTCTAATCATTTCTATGGAAATTTTACAATTATTGCCATACCAAGGCTTGGAAGTTATTTTATTGTTTCTATATGACACTTTGGTAGGGAATTTGTTAATGGTATTGGAAAGTGTTGTAGTAAAATTGTGGTAGATGAGATCAATGTTATTGTTATATGTTAGAAAACCAAGATACCTCTTTAAATCTTGTAAGAAGATATCTATTTTACGTTTTTCAAAACAAAAGTGCCTCTAACTATAACAATTCTTCTACGTGTGGTTGATGTGCAAGTCAAGATTTAGGGTTAGGGATAAGGGTCTATGGTAAAAATCAAGCTCATGGTCATTTATGATGCCAAACTCCACCATATGATTGAGAACATGGGGGTCTTATATTGCAAAATCCACAACATTACTGCCCCACTCATAAATGCAGGTTATATGGCCAGAGGTAGAGCACTTATTAATTCCATTACAAATAATCAGGTCTGAAGAAATGCAATGCTTTATAATCTCCATTCCAAATAGGTTCTTGATTGTGTCTTCATATTTTCTTTTGAATCTGTTAACTAAGTCATAATCCTCATCTATCCATAATGGGTTAGGGTTAGTGTTATTGAATAGGAGAGTAGCTTGGTTATTAATAATTATAACATTGAAGTCCCCAAGAAAAGGATAGCACCTTCACTCCTTAGATTGTGGATATCCTATTCTAAGGTGTTGAAGGGGAAATTATAAGTTGTTTTTCTTATAGGAGCTAGAATTTATAGGGGAAAAATAATAAATTGTAAGAAAAATCTTATTGGTGTTAGAATTAGAATGTTCGATCCACATGTACTTATTAAGGGGGTTGATCTTATGAAGCTGAATGTGAGAAGAAATGTTATCTTTATATAATAGGATATACCACCAAAACCTCTATAAGAGGATTTTCTATTCAAGGTTGACTAGTGAATGTAGCCATCCATGTAGGGGACCCTAGATTCATCATCATGGTAGATTTTAGGGGTGAATTTTAGCCCAAGGGTGAAGTTTAAGGGGTTTTTCATTTTAGAGGGGCTAAATTTTTATAAAACACCCATTTCATATATTTAGCCCAGCTTTTATTTAATAGATAATTATTTTTTTCATTTTAGCCCAAAAAAGGGGGACAAAGTATGAAAAGATTCATTTGACCCAATTCGCCTGGTTTTGAAGGTTATATTCCATTACAATTGCCCCGATTTTCTACTTTGCAATGTTAAATTCATTTGCAATCGCCCATTTTCTGGTTTGGGAGGTTGTATTTTGGTCCCAATAAATAAAAATATAAATAAAGTGGAGGTATGGTAAATAAATAAAACATCTTTTTATACTTACTCCAAATGTATGGTAAATAAATAAAAATATAAATAAACTAGAGGTATGGTAAATAAATAAAACCTCTTTTAATATTTAGTCTGTAACTCTCTTTCTATTTAACAAGGCTTAAAGAAGAGGTTTTATTTAAGTTAATCCTATTGGTCAAATACCATATTTATAAAAGAGGTATGGTAGATTAATAAAAATATAAATAAACGAGAGGTATGGTAAATAAATAAAACATTTTTTTTTATATTTACTTGTTCAGTCACTTTATATCTAAGGATGCAAGGGTGTAAACAAATAAAAATTAAGTTAAGTGGAGGTATGGTAAATAAATAAAACCTCTTTTTATATTTAGTCCATGACCCTCTTTCTATTTAAGAGGGCTCAAAAAAGAGGTTTTCTTTCTATTTAACAAGGCTTGATGAAGAGGTTTTATTTAAGTGAATCCTATGGGTCAAATACCATATTTATAAAAGAGGTATGGTAAATTAATAAAAATATAAATAAACGAGAGGTATGGTAAATAAATAAAACATTTTCTTTTTTATATTTACTCGTTCAGACACTTTATATCTAAGGATGCAAGGGTGTAAATAAATAAAAATTAAATTAAGTGGAGGTATGGTAAATAGATAAAACCTCTTTTTATATTTAGTCCATGACCCTCTTTCTATTTAAGAAGGCTCAAAAAAGAGGTTTTATTTAAGTGAATCCTATCGGCCAAATACCATATTTATAAAAAATGTATGATAAAATAATAAAAATAAAAATAGATGAGAGGTATGGTAAATAAATAAAACATTTTTTTATATTTACTCCATAAGTCACCTTATATTTAAGAACACTAAAAAATGCATTATATTTAGGTGAAGCCTATGGGCCAAATACTATGGGCAAAATACCATGGGCCAAATTATTATTTATTAATAAAAATACAGATGGCACATGGTATTGACCCATGCTATTCACATGGAATGTAGCCTATTTAAAAGGGGGAATTAAACCAACATAGATCCATGTTTACTCTATATCTACTAAGCCCCGAGAGGGATCACATATCGTGATATGCAAACTAACATAGAGTGAAAAAATATTTGATCCCTCTCGGGGCTTGGTAGATCAAGAGTAAAAATTGATCTTGTAATTTAATGTCACTTAAACATTTTAACTTGGTTAAAATAAAAATCAATTATTAATTTTAATAATTTTTATAATTTTTATAAACTACTAATAGTAGTTTTGAAGCTCTAGGTTTATGATAACTCATGGTATTGACCCATGATAATACCAAGGTATTCATGTGAGCATAGACTATTTAAAGGGGGAAATTCTATGAGCTTAGATCCATCTTAATTCCAGGTCTACCAAGTGCTGAGAGGGATACATAGGTTTGATCCCTCTAAGAGTGTTAGATGTGGAGTTAAGATGGATATAGGTTGGCTTTTATGATAATGAAGATATTAAATACACTTAGGAAATTATATTGTAAAAAAAACCTTCAGGTGAATGGTTAAGACTACATTTAATCACTTCACAAAATTTAGTAAAAAATACCAATATCTCCATTAATATTGGTTTTTTCTAATTTAACCAAAAAAAAAAAGATCAAAACAATGAAATCTTATCACTCCTTCCGCATCACCCCTACAGGAGAGATGCATATTTCCCACCATTTTTCAAATGGTCTCAATATGACATCTTCATGAAAATGTTAAGGTACTAATGTTGGATTAGTTGTTTCAAAAATATACTGGTTTGTACAACCTTTCATCTTCTCTGTTATTCTTAGTTTGTTGTAATGATTTGTAGGGGTTGGGCCACTGCACCATATTGTCCTAAAAGGCAGAGATTGTGCACCAAAAAGGAAATTAATCCACATGTTGTACAATGATGTTAAAAGATGCAAGACGTATGAAGGTAGTGAATTATGATAATAAGCAATTTAGATTGGGAGAGATGTAATTAAATTTTATTATTTAATTGAAGATTTCCAATTAAACTAATAATAAATCTACATTTATATATTTATATATTGATTGGAAGGATTCTGACAATGGTCACTTCTTTCCATTAGATTCCCTTCAGGCCTTTGGGATACCTACTACTTTCTTATATTATATAGTTAGGGCTTACTACTTGTTGGCGTGTTGGGGTAAACAAACTTGATGTGTTTTTTTTTATCTTGCAGATGGATTCTATGGAATAAGAAAGAAATTTGATAGCTTGACAAAAGTGGTAAAGAAAAGATTAATCTCTCCTACCCTGACAGAACTGGTGGTCAAGATCAACACCTACAAGAGCTTTGTTGTAGAATATTATCAAAACTACTAGAAGGATATGAAAGAGTGTATAGTAAGAACCTTGACAAACACGGCCACTGAAAGTTGCAACATTGTTAGTATATTACAATTTAATGAATATGTTTTCCTATTATCATATATGGTTTCATACTTTAACAAAACATTCGCCAAGACTTCAAAATGTTTTATTATTCAGTGAAATGTTTGCCAAGATCTTACAAGATTTTATAAATTCATCATGACTTTACAAGATAATATAATTTGGTGAGATTCACCAAAAAAATTATATATACATATTATATTATTGATAAAGTCACCTCCCATTTTGCCTATGTATCATTTGGATTCACCCATTTATTATACATATAAATTTAGGGTTGTTCTTAAATTTTTCCCTGTTCATCATCCTCCTAGGTTTCAACTAAGAAAATAAGATCAATACCACTCAGGATCCAAGCTAACATAGGTCCTTTATACTATGCAAAATCACGACAATTCCAAAAGAGTATCCAGAGTGATCTTAATTCCTATTTATTACCTTTTTTAGGCTTTCTCTCTAATAATAACTTTTCTATTTCTAACAATGGCCCATTTCCCTTCCTTTATTTCCTCCTTTACCTTTTATACCTCTTTCCTTAATTTGAATTGGTCTTCTAGGATAATATATTCATTTATAAAGTTTCCCGATCCTTTCAGGTTTTGATATTTCATAAGCATATATAATTTATGGTCATTCCAACTAATGTTAACATAGATAAGTCTATGTTTATGTTCAGGTATTTTTTCCACCCTTTATTCTTCTATTAAATAAGTTGTTTGAAAACGTGACTTATATTTTAGCTGTTCTTCTAATATTTTTAAATTTTCCTCATCATTTTCATCTTCTATGCCAACAATTATAAGGTTTAGGGCTCTCTTGAGGCGATCATTGTTTAGATCAATTAGTTTGTTCATTTCCTGTTTTATGGGTTGATATAAAATTTAGTCTTTGTGCTATTTAGGGATAAATTATTAGTTACTATTTCTTTTAATTATTTAATTGCATCTCTCACCATGCAGTTTTCCTCAAACATTGACTGCTTTTGTGCTCAATTTCTTGCATCCTACCTTTCACTCATCGGATTTCAGCCTCAAGTCATATCATTTTATTTTTTAAAGATTTGATCAAGGTAGATATTGGTGGCCACCCGCCTATTCCACTTAGAACCCCATTGTTGTTTATTTTCAGTTTCCTAAATTGTAGCACAACTTACTATTTTTGGCAGTTTTTGGGTGCTAAAGTTTCGGAGCCATTTTTAGGGACTAAAAGATGATTTTAGGGAGAACAGAGAGACCAAAAACGTCCAAAAGAGATTCAACAATTTAATTTAATTCTCTCTTTGAGATCTTCAAAATGAAGTATTATGATAGAAAAATGGAGATCGTATGCCAAAATTACGACCCCAGGAAGTTGATGTGCCAATTTACCCAAACGGGGCCCACAATTTGGCACTTCATCTCCAATGGTTAGGTTTTTGGATATTTAGGGTTTTCCATTATTTATCAATAATAAATAGGTCTTTTAGCCTCATTGTGACACAATTCAGAGACATGTAGCTGCCACATCTCTTCTCAGAGATAAGCTACCATAAGCCGAGCTACTTTTATTCCCATTTTTGATATTAGTGAAATGAAGTGTTATTTTTCCTGCAACTCTATATTTATTGTTATCTCGGTAATTTGTTGTGTTCATTTTTAATTTTAGATTAATGGTATCAAAGAAATATGCTCTTTCTCTATTTTTCTTTGCATGTCCCCAATGAGGTCAGGATATAAGGAGTTACAGCTCAAAATGGTCAAACCTTTGCAAGACTAGCCTCGAAAATCTTGATAGCCTCCCATGGAGGAAGAGAAAAAATATGAGGGGGCAGGAGATCCTTTCAAAATCTTGCTCGAAGAAGCCCTCGAGCAATAGAGGAATGTGATGATGGACTACTTTGCCCAGATCCTTCAACGACTACCCAAAGGCAACACATCTTCTTCCAACATCCATGATTTTTCCTACCGAGAAAAATTGCTTTTTCACTTCTAAAAGTCACCCCCACATCAAGGACTGGTTCGAAACCTACTATGAGAAGAAGAATGAAAGTGCACCCTCAATATTTTTAGCTGCACCCACTTGGAATTCGTTCTGGGATTCCATTAAGGAGCAGTATTATCCTCTTGAGTGCTATGAGGATAAATACATAAGGTGGACCAAGCTGCGACAAGGAAGGGACAAAGACATACTAGAGTTTACCAATGTTTTTCATACCCTTTGCATGAAATTGGGTATCAAGCGTTCTGAGTGAAACTTGGTACTCAAGTATCATTGTTGCTTACACAGGTACATCCTAGACAAGATGGAGTTCCTAGACATCTCCTTGCTTGGCACGATGTATCGATACACTGTTAATGTTGAGCAGAAGTTTAAAGAGAAGAAGTGAGGCTTTGTATCTCCAAATATGAAGCAAGGGAAAAGCACCTCAAACCTCAGAGAAAAGGAAAAAGCGAAGGCAGGGTGACGTAGGACAAACCACTGAAGCTGCAAGAAAAGAACAACACCATGAAGAGAAAGAACCACATGGGAAAATGGTGTGAGTTCCATAAGAGCTCCACTCACAACACGAGTGAGTCTCGGGTCAAGCAGTCACTAGTGGCCGAGTTGAAGGATTCCAAGTCAGATGCATGTTCCAACTTTGAGACAGAACCCAACAAGGGGTAGGAAAAAGGGAAGCTAATCATTGATGCATAGCTTAGTGCAACTGTGGAAAATACCAAGATCCATAAGAATGTACCTGAATATCCAAAGGAGGGGGAACACCTCTTCTACTCACAAATGTGGGTGAATGGTTCTCTATTGCAGTTCACTGTCAACAGTGTGAGCCAATATAACCTCATCTCAGCAGAGATCATGAAGTGGATAGATCTACTGAATATAACACATCCACAGTCATACAATAGAGTGGATTCACCAAGGACGAGATATCTACGTTAGCCAGCAGTGTCGCATTCCCTATCGCATCAAGCACTTCAAAGATGAGGTATTCTGTGACATTATCTGTCTTGAAGTTTGTAATCTATTATTAGGAAAACCATACTTATGGAAGCGACATGTTGTATATGAGTCTAGGCCTCACACTGTGATTATTACTTATAGCAATAAATTGTATAGGATACTGGAGGTATCCTCTTCTACTGCCATCTCTTTGATCACTATAAAGTAATGCAGTAAGATCATTTCACAGAACAAGAAATTTGTTTTCCTTATGATTCGCCCTCAAGGCAAGAAGAATAATGTGGCCAAAGCTTCCATACAGGGCTCCTCCACACAACAACAACATATCGACAAGGTCATGGAGGAGTACATGGAATTTTATCCTCACCTACGGGGGTGACTCTGCACTGTTAGGTCAAGCACTCCATTGATCTGACCCTGGGCACACTGCTACCCAATGGAACAATCTATCAACACTTTGTTCTGGAGAACGATGAGATCAAGAGGTGGATTTAGGAGTTTTTGCAAAAAGGGCACATCATGACAAGCTCATCACCTTGTGGGAGTTTTATTGTATTGATATAGAAGAAGGATGGGAACTAGAGACTTTATATTGACTATTGGGCACCGAACAATATCACTGTATGGAATAGCTACCCAATCCCATGAATTGATGACCTTCTAGACAACCTTAGGGGGGGAAATATTCCAGCAATGTTGATTTGAAATTGGGTTATCACCACGTGCATATGAAACTCTCTGATGTGTGGAAACATTCCTTCAAATCCAAGGAGGGCCTTTTCAAATTGTTTTTCATGCCTTTTGGGTTAACAAATTCCCTTGAAACATTCACGAGATTGAGGAACGACAACTTCTAACCCTTAAATGATTCATTTGTGGTGATGTATTTATATTACATCTTGATCTTGAGCCAGACATGGGGAGAGAACCTCTACCATATTCGAAAGGTCCTCCAAACCTTATGACAACACAAGCAGTGTGCCAATTTGGAGAAATGCACTTTTGGCATGAACTAGGTTCAATATATCGGGTACATAATTGATGAGAAGGGTGTGCATGTGGACCTAGCCAAGATAGAAGTCATTCAGGATTGGCCAGTCCCAACCACTCTAATAGAGCTCTGCAAGTTTCTGTGTCTTACCAATTTCTACCGGAGGTTTGTGTTAGGATTCTCTCATATCACTTGGCCTTTAAGTTAAGTCACCAAGGGTGGAGAAAAAGAAAATTCCTTTTGGTCTGAAACCCAACAGAAGGCATTTTCTAAGTTGAATCATCGTCTATGCTTTGAACTAGTGCTCATATTACCAGACTTGTAACAACAATTTGAGATTGAGGTAGATGCCTCCGACTATGCTTTTGGCGTAGTTCTTACTTAGCAGTGGAATCAAGTGGCTTACCACAGTTAGACACTTTCAGACATAGTTTGAAATTACTCCACCTATGAAAAATAAATGTATTCCATTATGCAAGCATACTGTCAATGGAAACATTACATTATGGGGAAGGAAATGGTCATCCACACAGACCATTGACCCTTGTAGTTCATATAGAAACAAGGGAAGTTGCAGAACAATCACCATAAAAAATGATCCACATACTTGCAATAGTTGCATTTGAACATTAAGTACAATAAGGGAAGTACCAATGATGTTGCAGACTACCTCAGCCAACCACAATTCATGGTGTTGATTACTGTGCTCGACTCCTGTGGGCACGAGACTTTGGGGTTGCCACATATTTACAGGAGCGATCCAAAATTTGCAACACATACCAGACTTTCCTAGAAGGTAAGAAAGTTCCAATTTTTCACGTCCAGGATGCATTGTTATGCCACTTGGGACACATCTGTGTTCCTTAGGGTGAGCGTGCTAAGATGATTTGGGAGAAGCACTACAGTTAGGTCGCTAGAAATTTCAGACTAGAGAAATCCATGACAATACTGCAGAAGTATATGTATTGGTCGAACCTTCGTCAGGATGTTGGGAAGTACATTCAATACTACACTACCTATGCCATTGCCAAACCAACCATCAAGGAGCAAGGGATATATACTCCTGTGCCTACTTGTAGTCAACCTTGGGAATCCATCTCGATGGATTACATGTCGGTCCTTCCTTATACTAAGCATGACAATGACTACATTTTTGTGGTCATCAACAAATTCTCTAAGGTGGCCATTATGGCGGCCTGGAAGAAGAGTATCAGAATAGAGGCTGCTACTAAGCTCTTCTTTAAGTGAGTGTGATTACACTTTGGGATCCCACAATCCCTTGTCTCAAATCAGGACAGTAGATTCCTAAGTGAATTTTGGTCAAGTCTCTAGTCGATGTGAGATACCAAACTTTCTAAGTCCATGACTTTCCACCCCCAAACTGATAGCCAAATAGAGGTCGTCAACAGGATGATCGTACACATTCTACACATGTACATTACGGAGCATCTACATACATGGGATGAAAGCCTCCCTTATGTATAGAACAACTATAACAGATCTATCCATAGCTCTAGAGGCCACAACCCCTTTGAGGTGGGGTTGGGATTTCAGCCATTATGTCCCATTGATGTGGCCATACCATTTGCAGCTACTCAGGCAGATTCAACTCAGGTCCAGTCTAAAGCTGATAGGGTTAACAACTTCATTGATCACATTCAACACATCTTCCAGTAGGTCCATGATATATTCGATAGACCTAATTCTCAGTACAGGCACCACCATGATGAACATCAAGTGATGCACAAGTTCCAAGTGGGCGACAAAGTTTGGCTATATTTGTAGAAGGAGCTCCTCGTTGGACCCCACTGCAAGCTTCACCCTCTTCGATATGGGCCATACACCATCACCAAGGTTGTAGGGGACAATATATTTGAGCTTAGAATTCCACCTTTCCTTGGTCTGAACCCAGTGTTTAATGTGGACTGCCTTCAACCATATTATCCACCATTGCTGGACATATCTAACATTGTAGAACAACTCACACCAATAGAGCAAAACTCATACTACGTGGAACATGCCACAACAAATAAGATCATGGACATGTAGATCAAGAGCACTCACCAACAGAAGATCCAATTGTATCAGGTTGTCAAAGTTGGCTAACTCTTGCACTAAGGAAAGTGGCTCACTAGGGACCAAGTTCATTAGAAGTTTCCCCATCTCATGGAGGCACTAAGCGCAATGAGGACCATTGCTTCCTAAAGGGGGAGGACTGATCCAGGTGGATCTTGGTTAACACCCGCCTATTCCACTTGGACCTCGACCGTTGTTTCTTTTCATTTTCCTTAGTTGTAGTACAACTTACTATCTTTGGAAATTTTTTGTGTCCTAAACTTCTTAAGCCATTTTGAGGCACTAAAAGATGTTTTTAGGGAAAAACAAAGAGACAGGAAAAGTCATAAACTAGTTTACTAGTTTTTTTCAACCTCCTTTTCGAGATATTTGAAACGAGGTATTATGATATCCAAATGGATATCGTATGCCAAAGTTACGACCCCGTGAAGTTTATGTACCAATTTACCCAAATAGGGCCCACAATTTTGGCACTTCATCTCCTAGGGATAGGTTTTTGGATGTTTATGTTTTTCCATTATTTCTCAATAATAAATAGGCATTTGAGCCTCATTGTTACACAGTTTAGAGGCATGTATCTGCCACATCTCTTCTCGTAGATAAGCTACCATTTCCTGAGCTATTTTTATTTGCATTATATTCGTAAGCATATTTTAGTATTTGATATTAATGAAATGAAGTGTTATTTTTGTTATATCTTTGTATTTATGGTTATATCGGTAATGTTTTGTGTTTCTATTTAAGTTCGGATCAGTGAGATCAAAGCAGTCTACTTTTTCTCTATTTTTCTCTGCATGTCCCCAATGAAGTCGGGATATAAGGAGTTAGGGCTTGAACTAGTTGAACCTTTGCAAGACCAACCTCACAAATCCCAATAGTCTCTGATGGCAGAAGAGAAGAAATATGACGGGGTAGGAGATCCTTTTCAAAATCTTGCTCGAAGAAGCCCTCGAGCGAAAAAGGAATGTGATGTTGGGCAACTTTTCCCAGATCCTTTAGGGGCTACCCAAAGGCGATGCATCTTCTTCCACCAGCTACTCTAGAAGCGACAGACCCTTTAAGGTACAAGTTAACTTTGACATACCCATATTTGAAGGTTAGATAGATGCATATGTCATAGATAAATGGTTAAATTTGTTAGAAGATATTTTTTTGTCCATGATTTTTCCAGTTGGTAAAAGATCACTTTTTCACTTCTCAAAGCTGCCCCCCACGTCAAGGATTGGTTGGAAACCTATTGTAAGAAGGAGGAAAAAAATGAACCCTCACTATTTTCGACCACACCCACTTGCAATTCATTCTGAGATGAAATCAAGGAGCTATACTACCCTATCAGGAGATATGAAGATAAATAATTAAAGTGGATCACGCTGTGACAGGGAAGGGACAAAGATGTGCTAGAGTTTAACAATGTTTTTCATAGCCTTCACACGAAGCTGGGTATCAAGAATTCTGAGTGAAATTTGGTACTCAAGTGCCGCCATTGCCTACATAGCTACATCGAGGATGAGATGGAGGTCTTATACATCTGATCACTTGGCATGGTGTACCGATACATTGTCAAGATTGGGAAGAAGTTTAAAAAAAAAGAAGCAAGACTTTGGATATGCAAATATAAAGCAAGGGAAAGGCACCCCCAACTCGTAGAGCAAAGGACAAAGCCAAGGCAGTGTGACCTGGGACAACCCGCTGAAGCCACAAGAAAATAACAACAACACGAAGATAAATAAAGACACAAGAAAATGGTGTGAATTCTATAAGAGCTACATTTACAACACGAACGAGTGGTAGGTAAAGTGGTCACTGGTGGCTGAGCTGAAGGCTTCCGAATGAAACTGTTGGGCAGCGAATCCCCCCATAGCATGTTTTTGGGGCTTGAAGCTTGAATTTTGGTCAAGTGTAATGGAAAGACCCCGCGAGATGCAGGCACGGAGTGTAAGAGTCTAGGGTTGTCTGCCCTAAGATAATGTAATTTAATGTAAAGTGTGTCGGCCTACCCATGGTCCACGGACCATGGGATTGTATAAATAGAGCGAGGTTCTAAGTGTAAAGGGAGTCTTATTTTTGACAAGCAATAGATAGATGTGAAGGTATGGTTAGAAGATAGAAGTGAATCTGAAATGTATTGGGTCGTAGTGGTAGGAAGAGGCTCTACAGCTGAGTGTGCAGAGGCCTAGTAGAGTCCATAGCTAAGTGTGTGACCCCTCCAGCTGAGTGCGCAAGGCGGAGTCGAGTTTGTAACTGAACTTGAGTATTAATAAAGATAATGTGAGGATATTCAGACACATAGGAATAGTTAAGTATAACTTGGTCTAGTATAGAGTTAGGTAAAGTGTGTTTCTTTAACATGTACATTTGTAACTTACAATCCGACGGTCATGATATGTAGTGATCGGTTCATTCTCTCCTCGGTATTACCGACACTTGATCCATGGCTTGAAACCCGATTGGTCCATGAATTCTATTTAAAGCGCATGGAGGGTCATTTGTAGGTTAACCGTGCATGAGAGAAGCTTATGTAAATTTTCATTCTTTTATTAATAAATTTCCTGTAGTAGCCATGTTGGCGCAGGCCGTGGACTGTTTCCCTCTCTGAGGGTTTTAACCACGTCAAAATACTGGTGTATTGATCTGTGATCTGTTTGTGAGCCGTGTCCTTTTGGTGTTCTGTCTGAGGAACTTACCCTATAAATTTCCTACATGGTATCAGAGCTATTTGAGGGTCGCGTCCATTGTTGATCCAAATCTGAAGCCAGTAGAACTGCATGCGACTGCCATCTCCTAGATCTGATGTTTCTGACTGCTTTCAGGCCGAGAAGACTACTCTGTTGTGTTGGGAGCATCTGTTCCAGTTAGGAACCCCTTTTGCTCCACGCGAAAATTTTTCCGGTAGCCCTAGCTGCGTCATTTTTTAGATCTGGAGATATGCAATGTTTATTTGCAGTTTACTATTATTTTCGCTCTGTTTATTTCGGTTTCGGTTTATTTAGCTATTTTTTTTAGCGGATTTATACCTTTCATTTCTGCATATGCTCTTTTCCCTGCGACTCTGTGCGATCTGGGCAAATCAGAAACAAAAAGGAAGAATTTTTCTCATGCGTATGCTCTTTTCCCTGCACCTTAGTGTGATCTCGGAAAATCAGAAACAT
>APFE031130287.1:60143-136076 GCA_000404065.3 Pinus taeda
ACATTATTTTCTCGGTCTTCAAGTCTTGCAATCCAAGGAAGGTATTTTCCTCTCCCAATCCAAGTATGCCTGTGATCTTCTACGCTTTTTTCACATGGAATATTGTAAGCTAGATCCTTCTCCCTTTCAGTCTCGAGTCAAACTTTCAGTCACTTGTACTTCCCCTGAAGTTGATGCTACCTTATACCATCAACTTGTAGGAAAAATTTTGTATTTAACCCATACTCGTCCTAATATTTCCTTTGTTGTTGGCCTTGTTGCTGGGTTTATGCAAACCCCACGTGAAAGTCATTGGAAAGCATCTAAACGAATACTTCGTTATGTTCGTGGTACAGTTCAGTTTGGCATTCATTACAATGCTGAAGCATCTCCTCTATTGGTTGGTTTCACTGATTCCGATTGATTTAGATATTGTGCATCTATTTGTAAATCTATGTTTTGGTTATCTTTATGCATTTATATTGTTTTCGAGTACTCACACTAATCTAGAAGTTGAATAAGTAATAAGAGTATTGGGCCCGCACAAACTAAGTTAAGGACTAATAAAACAACATAGTAAGGATCAGATCAGAATAATACGAATGCGTGCATGGATTGCGAAGAATAGAAAGTTGCGTGGAGTAGCGCAGCTCGCAGATTACGATCACAAACCTCTAGAACCCTCATCAAGACATCCCTAGGGTGTAGAAACCTAGTTCCAGCACCCTCCCATACTAATTTGGGTGAGACCTCAGTCCACACTCCACGGACTGTATCTAAAAGGGCCAGTAGTACGAGGATTTGCTTGGCTAAACTCACTGTTGAACCTAGGTCAAGCCCCAAGTAGCCAATAAATGGTTCTGTTGTCGTGACCGGGATCTGCCTAAGGGATGTTTGATGTCATGCCACTGGAACCCAACAAAGAAGGAAACTCAAGAGTGGTTGGACAAGAAGATTCACGATTTCGTGACATAGGAAAATAGAACTCCACAGATATCCAAGAAAAGGTGGCTGGATCACTACATGTATATAGAAATCCATGAGATCTTCTTCACATCCTTTCCTTCTGAAATATATGAGTGGATTGCGAGGTTAGCTGACAGCCAAGGAAGGTGTAAGCTTGACCAACTAATAGTGTGGACTCCGAAATTAGTGCGTAGTGTAGAGGCATTGGAATATAAGATTGTGCGAGTTGTGGACCGTTGGCTTGACTAGATAATAGAGGGGATTTATAATTGAGTTTGCGACAGACATGACCGTGAGCTATAGTGAAGCAAAACAATCTTTTCTCAAGGGACCGTGAGGTAAGTACATTAAATATTTGAATACATGGATTAAGATGATGTTATGTGAAGAGCAGGTTATGTGAATACACTAATGTTGGGAACGACGCAGAGCGGAAATATCTACAAAGGTAGTGGGGGATTAGGAAATAGTCCCTTAATTTCACCTTCACGAGAGAGTGAGGAAGAGCTCGCTCAAGTCTCTCCGAGAACTGTGGTTAGTTTGATAAGGCAGCGCATTCTGTAGGTACCACCCCCACCCACTCCACTACCCGCTTCACCTCCCTCACTTCCATTTCCACCGACTCCACCTCCACCAACCCCATAGTTTAGCAGGGCGAGCGCGATCAAGCTACTCGTATTTGGAGGAGTAGGGAATGAGAATCTGAACTAGTTTTGGTTCATGGTAAGAGTAGTGTGGGAAGCGCAAGGGGTCATCGATGACAACATTAAGAAGGCTACATTGGTGAGCGTGCCACAGGATCGTGCATTGACATGGTATATCAAGCACTCTAATGATCACCCAAATGCAGGAATAACAGAGATCCAAAATGCATTGAAAAGAGAATTTAGTTGGCTGAAATCAGAGATAGAGTCAATCATCGGATTTAAAGAGATCACGATGCTTCCAAGCAAGACCCCCTAGGATCTGGACTAGTGACTGAAGAGTATGATCCGTAAGGCTAATATGACGCTCATGGATGCATAACATCACACATGGTTCATGGCATCTCTGACACCGCACCTGAGGACAGCGCTATCACAACAAAAACTTTCTACCCAAGCTAAAGCATTGGAAGTGGCGATGAGGTTACATGAGACAGTGATACAAGATCCAGGGCTAGGAGTTCAACAAATCCACAGACAACTACATAATATTTGCCTAGAAATGCAAGCTTGAAGGAGGATAAGGCACCATGACCAGAGGCGCACGAGGAAGTATGGTGAATAAAATGCAAGGGCCAGGGCCATGACAAGGATCATTGTCTAATATTCGTAAACTACTTGGAAGGAGGGATGCCAATGCCATTGAGACTAGATGCACATGCAGGGCCGAGTGTGACACCCACATTATGGTGCACGATCTATCAGATAGGAGGAAAACACTCAATGGATAATTTTCATTTGTTGCAGAAGTACACATAGACTCCCCAGTAGTTGTTTTGTAATTTCTGTAGGTCAGTGGGCCACGATGAGTGTACTTTTCACAGCTACGAGCTAATGATGGATCAGACCCCAGCATATTGGATACAGATAGAAATGTGAGCCCTTGACCTAGCGGTGGGGATGGTGTGCGCTACATTCCAGTGGCGAGGTCGAGGACGAGGAGGAATGGGACCAGGAAGGGGCTAAAGATAGTTAATTTGTTACAATTACGGAGGACCATGGACTATGCCTGCGATTGTACCAACCCAACGTGAGTATCTTGTTCATACTGTGCTCAGTTTGATCATGAAATGATAGATTGTCCAATGTTGATCACATAGATGTGTGAGAAAGGGCTACTCCAACATCCTCCGACTCAAAATATTCAAATGATGAGGTCTGAACCACGCAAAGAAGACCCATATGTGAGCACGGTGCTTAGAAGTGACGCGACCACAGGGGAGGATAAGGAGAAGTAGCTTGAGGAAGATACATGGGTTCACAAGGATCCTACAAAGGAACCTGAGTTTGACTTAGAATGCCCAAAGGAGATGTTCATGGAAGCTAAGAAGAGATTTACAGAGGCCTCCACTTCAGGTAGTAAGGATCAACCAAAGCCAGGAATGGATCCTTCTATGCTTACTACCTTTTTGGAGACATGCGTGAAACTGCTTCACAACAATAAGGCAGTTAAGGGACTACAGGAGTTGATGACCAGGTGCAAAGGGTCGGGGAAACCGCATGTAGTCTGGAAACTAGTAAAGCATGCATTGCACACCAGGAGGGAAATGAGATTGACGGTGCAAATTGGAGAGTATGAAATGGATAAGGTAATCCTAGACCTGGGTTTAGACATGAATGTATTACCAAAGCAGACATGGGAATATATGGGCAGGGCCACGTTACAATGGTCCCCTATTCAATTATGAATGGCAAACCAACAGAAGATTTTGCCTATGGGGAGGTTGCAAGGGGTAACACTTGATATCAAAGGTGCGAGCATGTTATAGACATATTTGGGCACTGCAACCCCAATCTTATATGTCGATAAACTAGGGCTCTTTAACCCCTAAAAGTGTTGTTTCATACCCTAAAGGATCATGGTAAACTCATTACATCATTTCCCAAAAATTTCACCTAAAAAACCACTCATAACTAGCCAACACTAGACCACACTGACTGCTCCACTGTCAAGGTGCGATGCATATTGACTTCTACACTAGTCAGGTATGATGCATACTGAAAAGGCCATTTGTGGGGTGCAATGAGCGAGAATGGACAAATGTCTGAGACAGTTTGCTAAGTGGATGCTCATGGAATCTTATGGAAACTTCTCCTATGGCACTTGCCTCTCTGAATTCGCCCAAGGATGAGTAAGAGATCCAAGAAATCTCCAAGTGGAACCCAGAAAAACAAGTGGAATGACACTAATTAAAAACTCAGAGATGACTCACACCCTCACAGACATCTATAAATGGATCCGTCATCTGAGAGATCTAGAGGCTAAATAATTGTTTGATATTAAAAGTGGTGGCTTTATTCTTATCCGATGGTGTTTAAATAAAATGTGCATTCACAAATTAAAAAATTGATGGTGTTTAAATAAAATGCACATTAACAAATTAATAAAATAGTAATAAAAAAATCAAACTAATCCATGTATAAAATACTTCAATTCCACCCTAATTTCCACTTTAATCATTAAGTCCATATATTTTAGTTGATTATTACCTTCCACATTCCCCTCTCCTCCTTTCGGAGTTCCTCTACACCTCTTGGTGCAATTGCTAGTATATTATTTGTAGTGTTTTGCTTTATCTTGAATATTTGAGTGATATTGTTAGTTACAGTGACTCATTTTTTAAATTAAAAATTTTAATTTATTGGTTAAAAAACAATTCTAAATAAAAAATTATTAAGTATTTTAAAAGCTTAAAGAGATTAAGTTTAGTGGTCAAAAGTGAGGAGTTTTTCACCATTGGGTAAATTTCAATTCATATGATTGCTCAATCTGAAGCTTTGGATATATTTTAAGGTAGTGGTACCTGCTGCCGCTTAGAAAGCTTGTATTAGATCGTTGTCTAGTCAATTTAACATCTTAAATTGCTCTACATAAATTATCAATCCGGGTATCGTAAACTGATGAAGTGTGGTGCACCATATGTGCTTATTTAACCTTTTTCTTACTTTAGTTTGTTTTTGGATTTATATTTCCCTAATGTGTGATGGTGAGAATGAAACTGAAGTATGGAGTGTGGGCGGTGATGGTTTCTAAACTTGAAAGTGCTTAAAATAAAGCTTTACAACAACTACAATTAAATCAATTCTTAAGAGAAAATAAATGCATCAAATAGTGAACTAATGACAATGGCCCAGTATCCTTGCTGCTGAAAATGAAAAGAAAGCAAAAAACTTGAAAAACAACTCAAACTTAAAGCAAAGCAGCTAATTCACACTACTTTAACTTTTCAGATCCTTTGCCCTTCGGCTCAATCTACCTGGTGGGAAGTAATCATAAACAAGTTAAGCAATATGTTATTTAACTGTTCAAGAAAGTAAATTGCATAAAAGAAACTAATCACATTACTTGAATTCTTCAAATCCTTTACCCTTCAGCTCAATCTACCTTGGGGAAGTAATCGTGAACATGTCAAGCAATATGATATCTAAATGTAAATTGCATAAAAGAACTAATCACACTACTTAAACTCTTCTAGTCCTTTACCATTCAGATCAATCTACTTTATGGAAAGCAACCATGAATAAGCAATATGACAACTAAATCACACTACAGTTAGTAATATTCTGATTTCTTGCTAATAGAGTCACTTTGACTATAGAAAGAAACCATAAACTGGTGAGCAGTACGATATCTAAATAACAGAAAAATAAATAAGCAAATCACAAATTCAGCAGGAAGGACAAGATGACCTCATATGCCAATAGTTATCAAAAAGATGAAAATATGCCAATAATTATCACTAATTTACAATCAACCGGTTGAACACACTTGCATGAATTAAAATTGCATGAATGAAAAATCTAATTTATCAAACTTGAAAGAAATCAAATGACATAATGAAATCAAAGCAAATATTTACAAAATGAAATCTACTCTACCTTACATTCTAATATGCTCCATGACATCTACTTCACATCTCCTTCCATGTTGAAAACATCAAAGCTTTATTCAATTCTTCAAAATTACAAAGTGCAACAAAGCTCTCCAAAGCTTTCAAAAGCCATCAAGGAAAAACTACAAACTCCAAACTAAAGAACTAACTCTCATAAGCTAAGCTTAAGAACTAGCAAATTAAGGAGAGAGATTTCCTATTTATACAAAAAGATGAGAAGCCATCTCATTAATGAGAGTCCATGAATCTCTCCCTCTACCTCTAGAGTCCTAATCAAAATAGGAACTGATAAGACACATGTCTTCTTAGAGTTACAATACAATTAGGAGATGTGACACATATCCTCGTGATCGCATGATTCTTTCCACTCAAATTCGAATTTGGCCTTAGAGTGCCACATAAGGGTCTTCTAGAAGCCTCCTTTCAACCTACACATGTCAACAATCTCAACCCATTGGTTAGGTATAAGCTTATGCACATTATTTCCTAATTTTTAACCACAAATTCACTTAAAAAGCTTAGAATTAATAAAGATTGGAAAAACATAAATGTGGCCCAATGATAATGAAAGTGGGATGAATGTGGTGACATAGTAGTGAAATGGAGGTGATATAATGGACATAATAGTGAAAGTGTAATGGAAATGAATGACATTTTCAAGACTCAACATTTAGGTCACATTGTTGGAGGTGGAAAATTGAAAATAGATCCTTCTAAAATTGATGTGATTGTAGAGTGGCCTAAACCTACCAATGTTACAGAGCTTCGTAGCTTTTTTGGTGCGCCAATACAATACTAGAGAAGGTTCATTTCCAACTTTTTCATCATTACGTCCCCCTTACATTCAGTGACAAGTGTGAAGAAAACCTTTCAATGGGGAGGAAAGTAACAAAGAGCCTTTGATACACTCAAAGATAAGATCAACACCACACCAGTTTTGGCCTTATTAGACCTTCAATAGCCTTTTGAGATTGAGATCGATGCCAGTGGATACGTCATGGGGGCAGTTTTGATGCAACATAGGAAACCTTTATGTTACCATTCAAAGACATTCTCCCAGGTTGTTGTGAACTATCCCACATACGACAAGGAGTTGTATCCCTTGGTTCAAATTGCAAAGAAGTGGAAGCACTATTTGATCAGTAAGGAGACCATCATTCACACAGATCACGAGCCCTTGTAGTACCTTCAGTCATAGACCAAGATTCAACAGGCGCATCATTTCAGATGGATGGGATTCCTTTAGCAGTTTCACTTGGTAATAAAATACAAGAATGGCATGAACAATAAAGTGGCAAATATGATTTCTCGCCCTCCTATTTCTACATCTATAGTTTTTCAAAATGCCTCTTTATCTTTTGAAAGTTATGTTGAATAGTATGTTGATGATGATGATTTTAAGGATATTTATGCAAAGTTGACTCATGGATCATAGGTGGATAATTAACGTTTGTAGGGGAAGTTGTTGTATCACCTTGGAAAACTTTGTATCCCCACCAATGAACAAATAAATGTAATGAGAGAGGCACATACCTCTCTTGTGTTAGGTCATTTTGGTGTAAGAAAAATTGTGTCATTTGAAAAGGTTGTGTTATTGGCCTCGCATGAACAATGTTGTGACTTGATATGTAAAGGGAAGTGTGTTGTGTTCAGTTAGCAAGCCCACTAATATAAAATTGGGGCTCTACACACCACTCTCTGTTCCGAGTCATCAATGGGAAAGTGTGTCAATGGACTTTTTAAGTAGTTTGTCTTTGTCTAGGAAAGGTCATGACTATTTGTATGTTGTTGTGGATCGATTTAGAAAAATGTGTGTTTTGATGCATTGTAAAAAATAGGTCACTGCAAAGGAGACTGCTCATCTCTTCTTCAAATTTGTATAGGTCCACTTTGGGCTGTCCACATCCATTTTGTTTGATCTAGAATCTCACTTTATTGGAGAGTTTTGGATGAGTTTGTGAAGAATGATGGACACCAATTTGAAGAGGAGCATGACATTTCATCTGCAGACCAATGGACAAATAGAGGTTGTCAACTGCACAGTGATACACTTACTTAGAGGCTATTGTGGCAAGCATCGCAAGTTGTGGGACGAGTAGCATCCTTGTGTACAACATGCATACAACCGAGTAGTGCATCCATCCATGCAGAGCTCACCATTCGAGAAATGCTTTGGTTATTTACAAAAGGACCCTTAGACATGGTATTTGGGAGAGATGAAGATTCCAGTGGGAAATATGATAGGGACAAAGAGCAGAAGGTCATTCACCGAATTTAGTTGACTCACTTGGCAATGCAGGAGCAGTTGGAGAAGAGTCAAGCTTAATACAAACCCCGACATGATAAGCATCGAGTCGATCAAAAGTTCCATGTTGGATACAAAGTGTGGCTCCACATCAGAAAAAAAGAATGAAAGGGGAATGAAAGAAGTTGCGACCAATCCATATGGCCAATTCAACATATTGGAAAATATTGGAGACAATGCTTTTGATCTCGATTTTCCAACATACGTGCAAATGTACTCAGTGGTGAACGTTGAAAAATTGAAGCTTTATGAGCCTCCGGTGATCATGGACACTAAAGAGGTTAGAGAGGTTCCTATAGTGGACGATTTTTCACCTAAATACTTGGACAAGCTACCAGAGGACATCATTCTCGACAGGAAGACCAGGACTTCACGATGGGGAGACGTGGAGTATCTTCGTATTGGATTCAAAGGAATACATCCACGTAAGGGTCAATGGAAGGAAAAGGAGAAAGTGGGGGAGAAATTCCCTCGCTTTCCAATTGACTGATAAATCTTTTGGCAGTGCAACATTAGCGGTGAGGAATGATTCGAGAGGATCCAGAAATACAAGTGGCCTTAAAATAACACAAAAATAAAAGTCATCAAATGGATGTGAAACCAAGACCAGATTATAGTGTTCGTCACCATGATTACAATGGTGTGAATGACACTCAAATCTGAGTTCATATACTTAAGTTAAATTGGTCAAAGTTATAGTCAAACTTGGTGAAGTGGCAGTCTTAACGAGGCAACAAATTGGCAGAATATTGGCACACAGACTCTGACCACTGGACGGGTGAATTTGTCACCTACTTAATTTTTCCAGTGACCCTTATTTTTCGGTGCAAAATATTTACCTATATTGTATAAAAAATAAAAAATAAACAATTTTTTTTGGGGTAGCAGGCCACTAACCCCACCACCACCCATGACATTGTTGTATTATATATTTAAAAAAAACATGGCGGGTGGGCCAACCCAATGAACTAGTATGTTGACCCGTCAACAAAACACACACACACACAGATATATATATATATATATATAAACCACCATCGTTACAACATTTCTAAACAACCACATAATATTCAACCACCAAGTTCAAAACAACGTGCCCATTTTATTTGGGGTGGGTGGGGTTGGAACCCCCGACCAATCGTCTCCAAACTTAGTGCCAAACCAATCCGCCAGACAATCCTATGTTGGAAAATTTTCCCACATTATCTTATATAAACCTTCATCACTTGCCATTTGACCACTGACGGAGGGCAGACGGTGTGGAACCAAAAGCGACCTTTATGGTGTGGAACCATGAGGGAGGGATCTAAAAAGATGCTGAAAATTTTCCCCTAGAGGGCCAGAGGTGCCAGTGTCAGAATATGACAAGTTTATAGTCAATTTTTCACATTTTCATGCTAGGAATCCATCCGTGTGGTCCATTTCTCTAGCCGAGCTCTCCATTTTCAAGCCATCATCCATATTGGGGGTATAAGGGTCCATTTTTTTAAAGTTCCTTGTATAATTTCTTTGATGCCACTTAATAAAAGAAGGCCTCTCCACTTTTGAGAAGGGCCTGAAGACGTATCCCACATTAGGTGAACTCCATAATCAAATCATTGTATTGATCTTATGTTTTCTTATGGTTTTCTGCTTCTTTTCATGTTTTTAAGTTACTCTGTTATGTATGCTCTTTTATATGAAATTTTGAATTAAACATTGAAGTTAAAATATCGAGATCAACGAGGAATGTGCAGAAATTCTTGTGAAAATCCTCAGTCGCACACATAACACATTCTAAACTAAACTGGAACCTTCAGTAACTCCCATGGGCCTTTCTGCTAGCGAATAGAGCCTTTCAGTCACTCTCATAGGCTTGGCTCCATGCAACTGGGGTTAAGGATAAAGAAAAACACCAAGCCTTTAGCTTAGAACCTTTCTGCTCTTCTTCAGCTCCTGTACATTCCTCCAAACCTCTAACATAGCCTATGACACATATGCAAGTGGATCAAACATGTCTCTTAAGTGTCACTTCCAAATTGACCTAAAAGGCCAACAAACAAGGTTTTGAAGAGTGCCAACAAGTCCTCCACTATCCAACAAACATATGCACAATTCGCAACACCTCTAACATACCTAAAATACTCTATAGCACATCTCCATCATCAAACATAAGGCCATCACACTACAACAAGTAATATCCATGAGCATAAGCATGAAGACTTAGATGAAGACCTAGTTTCCAACTCAACTATTATGCCAATCATCATCTCCATCACATGTATATTTGCATGATCCACCTGTAGTAGCATCATCAACCAAACCAATTCCATCATTTGACCATCATGAGTGTGACATCATACTATTGACATTAATTCCAACACAATCATCCCAATGTCAACATAACTAGTTGCAACCATACTACAATGAAGGCATCTAGACATCATCTAGTCTACAAGGGTTGACGTCAATGTCAATATAATCTAGCTACTATCATGAACCAATGCCAACATCAGTGAGCTAAACCCATTCACACCATAATTCCAACAATCTCCCCCTTTGGAATTGATGGAAACCATACACAAACTCCAAACCATCATTCGCTATCAATCCCCCTTTGACATCAATGGAAAAGGGTCAACTCCATATGAATAGGCACCAAGTACTGAAGAAAAAATACTGGAGAAACTAACATGGATGAAAAAGAATGCACATCAATAATCATCCATGCCTCTCATATCAATAGTAGCAAGCATGATATATAACCAATCATCATACAAAGCATAATACCAACCAACAACCTCTAGGAACAGCAGTAATATGAAAACATAAGGCAACCATAAGAAACATATGCAACATCATATACAATAATATGCATATCAAGGCACATCCAACATCTCCATAGCAATCACATAGTAGCAACCTCCAAACATCTTTGAACATGACATGAGGCCAAAAAATCCAATTGTCATATCATAGTATGAGGTACACCATGACACCTCCAAGTGGATCATAATGCCAACAATGTATGGCTGAAATGAATAAGAGCAAGTAAATTCTCCCCTTGAACACGTGCTATATCCAAGCAATAGTGATTGCTTTCCTACGAACAATGATTACCTTGACAAATAGAAACATCATATGGACCAAGACTCCACGTGACCATGACCATATGACATATACAATGATAAATACATTCTCTCATATGAGCATAACATGACCTCATAACTCATGACTTTAAGACCCAAAATTTAGTACAATACAAGTGCATGGCTTCATGATCATTTTACATGAATATGTCAATAAATAAATAGCTTCTTTGATCATCCTCTATGGACCAATGAATCAAATACATGATACATCATGACTATTACATCATCATTAGCCCATATATATGGATGCAAAATAAACTCGTGATACTCCTCCATAACAAACCTATCACCATAATGATATATCATACTAAATATTGGGCTTTCAACCAATACATAATGGTGATACAATAACAAATACATGGCTCTAGTAATCATCATACAACAACTCATACATGGCTGGTCCATGTCACATGCAATCTCTATACATGGATAGAGGAATGAGTACATTCTATGCATGGCTACACATATTTTCAACCAATCATTAGTGGAAACCAAAAACATATATGTGATTGAAAAATGTACTCATTTTCTCTCATGAAAAAACACATAAATCTGCTACAAATAGCTGAGTAAAACAATGAAGAATATGCCAAATAATCTAGGCGAACATCATACCATGAATAGCTCCCCTTGAGCTCAATATACCTACAAGAGATAAGTTGATCCTATGGACCTGAATGTGCATGAGGCTATAAATAATTCATCAATTGTTGCTGCAATAATCTTGTACTCATCAAACAACTAAATTCTCCTCCTGAGGTTGTGCACCTTTCATGAATTCTGCAATCCTATATGAATATGTATGAAATAATCATGGACTCCATAATGGAATGTTATTCATTACTTGAAGAGTTGATGCTCCTTTCTCCACACGGTCTTTGGCTACTTCTTTTCTTCCTCCATCTGCTTATTTTATTCATTCACTGGTTTTGTGCTAGGTCCTCTTTGCTTTTGTTGCTTTTGTCAATTTTTCCTTGAGTAACAGGGAAAAAAATAGTCTCTTACTATATGGCCAAAAGTATGGCATGTATAACACTCCACATGGCCAAGATACGAGACAAGAGGATCAAATATCTTGTTACTTATACCAGATCTATACCTTGCATGTAATGTGCTTCTCCTCCATTGGTTAGATCTACAATTAGATGCCTTATGGCCAAACAGGTGACATGAGTAACAATAACCATAAAAACCACAATTATACCTATCGACCAATCTCCTTGGCTATTGAAATTGATGCAAGCTCCGCTGTTTTGATCTATACATTATAATACTACAATTAGCTACAACATGTCCATACTTGTGACAACTATAGCATTGTATCTCATGCATCAAAGGAATAAAAGGAATTTGCTTCCTTTGAAATCTAATGGAGCTACCACATCATCACTAGGAGTAAAATTCTTCTGAATGTAGGTGCTCGAGATTTTCTTCTCTGGTTTTGGTTCTTCTTGTTTTTATGTGGTTGGTTATTTTGTTTGCTACCCAACTACTGGATCTGCTTCTTTCTTCCTTGGTTCTCACTTTTTATGTTGATATTGTTTGCTACAAGTTTCTTGGGTTCTTCTTTGTTAGTTTTTCTTGCATGCAAACTATACTCTTGCTTTTGAAATCCAAGAACAAATTTATCCAATGGTGATCTTTAGATCTCAAGCAAATTATACAAGGCTATGACACTCTTCTCCATCTTCAGTTGCTTTCTCAAGGAAACCACTTCAGCTTCTAATTTCTCAACCTCTTCTACCTTCACTTGGTATTTCTTCCTCATACATTCCTCAACCTTTTTTTATTCTTCCAACTTAATCTTTAAGCTGGCAATCTTTTCCTTGAGCTTGGCCTCCTTATCATCACAGATTTGCAATATTTTTTCTTGATCCTTGCATGCAGTTGTTAGTCTAGAAATATTAGCTCTAAGACCCTTAATAACATTCTCATCTTCACTATGTGCTTCAACATGATCAAAATATGAATCATCAAAATTATAACTCGAAATAAAATCATTAATGTTTATACCTTTGGGATCATGTTTTTTTTATCTCTTCTCATCATTTGTTGAATCATGTGCACTAGAAGAATGAGACTCTTGTGGTTGACCTTCTTGTTTTTTAAGGCCCTTCTTCTTGTTCTTCTTCTTGTTTCTCTTCTTCTCATTTTCCTTATTGTTGATGGTACCATCTACAAATATGGATTCTATCTTGTCCCACATTTTGTTGGCATATTTCAAACCTACTAGCCTCTTCAAATCATCATCATGAATATTCTTGTAGATTATGCATCTAGCTTGTGGATCCTGCTGCAAAACTTCATTTGTAACTTGATCCTTGTCACAACCTTCACATACTATTCTCTAAATGTTAGATCCATAAGACAAAAATTGAAATTTAACATTTTTGTGCCATACCTTGTAATTTGTTGCAGTGAGGACAACCACTCTGAAAAAAAAAATAATAAAATAAAATAAATAAATTAATTAATATAATAATAATTAATAATTAAAATAAAATAATAAAAATAATAAAATAAAAATAATAAAATAATAAATAATAAATAAATAATTAAAAATAAAAAATTAAAAATAAAAAAAAAATAAAATTAAAAAAAAAAATAAATAAATTAAAATAATAATAATAATATAATAATAATTAATTAAAAATAAATAAATAAATAATAATAAATCAATTCCACCAACATACCCCATATCTACTCTCCAACGATCAAGTTGCAATCAAGATCCCCGCTCTAAATACCAATTATTGGAAACCTTTGAGCACTATTGGGGGGGTGAATCGATAGCGTGATCTTCTTAACAATTTTATCAATTTATTACTTCATTTACTGAATCATACATATAACCAACAACATATTATATCATCACATGAATATAACAAAGTAAGCAGCTCAATCATACAACCATGAGAGAAACAAAACCACATAAACCATCACACAAGAGACATAAAATATCTAGTGGAAAACCCTTCATTGGGCAAAAAACCACCCTTATTGCTAATGCGCTACTGTAAATCTTATATTAAGAAAATATAGTCTTTTACATAGATTTATTGACTCCCATCAGCATGGAAACTCTACCTCGTATACAATTAATTGACTCTCATCCTAGAGACTCGATTCTACTGATAAGCTTAGAAGACTATGTTCTCCACAAATCTACGGACTATCGTCTACTGAAATCCACCATGATCAATCGATCCTCGCCCAAATCTGATTAGACTATCCAACTACCATTTGATTGAAAAAATGTTCATTTCGCTGAAACTTCACAATAACTACTCCACATCCATGAAGTCACTGCTACTCTACTCTATGCGGACCTCCTTTCATATATTTTCAAACTAGATCCAAGACACTATGCTTAACTTTGATTCATCTCTACAATCATGCTCTCAACAGCAAGACTCTAAATCATAATAAAAATACACCACCAACAATGTGCTCTCAATACTATAAAAATAATGATTCAAATCTATGCATCAAATATGAATACCAGATCACCAGTAGCTAAAACAAAACTCATAAAAAACTCTCACACCAAAATATGAATGTTGCATAATATAATAAACAACATATGACACTATGGATATGTGCCAAATGCATGAACAACTCCTGCAAAAACAAATGTGAGAGTCACTAATATAGACCTCCATCAATACCAAACACAGTTACAACTATTTGTGTCACTGATCTTAAATTTGGAGACCTGGATCAATATTATGCTTCAGAAAATAGATTTTCTCATGTTGTTGCCATTAGAGCTCATACACTAAAGTAATCAACTCACTATTGGCTTTGAGGAATACCCACACAATGCATCCTTCTCTAACTCACTATTACTCACCATCCACCATCACACAACTCCCAAGTGATGAATATAAAACATGTAGGACGAAATTAGGCTTGGGGCTAAGATCAAAGGTGCACAAATTGGACCAAATCATTCTGCTAAGACCACCACTTGTCCATTAAATAAGTACACATCATTGGAGGACCTTTTCAAACCATTCTCAACCTTTACAACTAATTTTGGAATCCCGTAGGAATTTTTATGCTAATTTCCTTTTGGTTTGCATGAAGAATGCATAAAAATTATTGTGAAAATCCTCAGTCACATGCATAACATATGCTAAACTTGACTAGAACCTTCAGTTGCACCCATAGGCCCATCTGCCAACAAATGGACCTTTCATTCACTCTCTCAAACTTGGTTCCATGTGGTTGGGGCTAAGGATGAATAAAAACACCAAACCTTCAGCTCAGAACCTCTGCCACATGTTGGATGCTCTTCTTTAGCTCCTATACATTCCTCCAAACCTATAACATAGCCTCTAACACATATTCAAGTGGATCAAACATGTCTCCTAAGTGTCACTGCCAAATTGTCCTAAAATGCCAACAAGTCCTCTAGTATCCAACAAAAACCTGCACAAGATGCAACACCTCTTCCAGATCTGCAATATTATGTAGTACATTTCCATCATCAAACATCAGGCCATCACATAGCAACAAGTCATCTCCATGAGCATAAGCATGAAGACCTATATGAAGACCTAATTGCCAACTCAACTAGTGTTCCAACAATCATCTCCATCACATGTAGATATGCATGATCCACCTATAGCAGCATCATCAACCAAACCAATGCCATCATCTGACCATCATGAGTGTGACATCAATGCCAACACAATCATCCCAATGTCAACACAACTAGTTGTAACCATGCTACAATGAAAGCATACAAACATCAACTAGTCTACAAGGGTTGACATCAATGCCAACATGAGCTAGTTGCTATCATGAACCAGTGGAAACATCATATAGCTAGATCCATGGACACCATAATGCCAACAGGTAAAATTTATTTAAAATATGGACTGTTGTATGAACAACTTCAGCCCAAAAAGTTTTTTTCATATTTCTTTCATATATCATTGCTCTTTCTATTGTAGCACTGATCTAATTTGTCTTTTAGCTACACCATTGTGTTGTTGGGTGTTAGCAGTAGTAAAGTGTCTTCATATGACATGTTCTTCATAGAATTTATTAAACTCATTTGGAGTGAACTCCCCACCCTTTTCTAACCTTACACACTTAATTTTGCAATCATTTTGATTCTCAACCATGGCTTCAAAAATCTTGAACTTTCTGAATGCTTCAGATTTATCCTTTAGAAATGCAACCCACATAAGTCTAGTATAATCATATGTAATTAACATGAATTATATCTCACCACTTGGAGTCTTAGTACTTGTGGGCCCATATAAGTCTGTATGAACTAGTTGTAGTGGCCTCGTGGATGAATTTTCTTTGGCCTTGAAATGCACTCGGATTTGCTTGCTAATTTGGCATGATTTACAGATTGTGCTGCTTGGCTTAGAAATCTTTGGTAACTCCCTTTTTACTGAGTTTCACAATATGGTTGAAATTCAAGTGTCTAAATATTTTGTGCCACAAACAACTCTCATCAAGCTTCCCCAAATAACAATTCTTGTTTTCTTCTTTGAATATGTACACATTATTTTAGGTTCTCACACCCTTAACTATTACCTTTCTAGTGTTTTCTAAATATATCTCATAGCCTTTGGAATGAAAGGTAGCATCACTGTCAGTCACACATTTAACTTGCACATAACAAATTGTGCTTGAACCCATCTAGAAAGGAACATTCTAAGCTTTACCTCTTCCATTTCCAAAGCTTGTTGTTCCTTTTCCCCTGATGTTGCCTAGGGTGTCAATGCCAAAAATGACACTTATTGTCTTACTTCCATTCAGTGACAATAATTTTCTCCTATCACCAGTTATATGCTTAGATCATCCACTATCCACGTATCAGTGACTCCCTTTGTTTTGGGCATATAAGACAATGGCACATTCTTCTTTCTTTTCTTCCCTTTTCTACCTCTAGGTCTAGGGTTCTTCTTGTGTTTGTTTAATTTGAGAAGTTTTGGGTTCTTCTTGTGTTTGTTTAATCTCAGACGTTTTTTCTTTTTCTTTTTTTTATGTTGTGGTTCACGGTCACCTTTGGTCAGCGAGTGGCGCTATGTCCACGGGAAAATCTAGGGCTGACACCCCTCACCTATAACAAGACCTGACCCCAAGAGCTTTCGGGATTTGACCCTGTGACCTCCCAAACGGTGAGGCCCCGACTTGACCGATAGAGATAACACTTGGGGCTCAGAGAAAAATAATTGTTATCCATGAGACTATATATATGTGAATTTACGAATCTAATATTTGTGTTTGACTTATAAGATTCATTTGTTTTATCTCTCATTAGATTTCTTCCAATATATGATTTATAATATACACCTTTAAGTCCAAAATTTGTACATGAAAAACAATAATCATTGAAAGCATCTTAGTACCTCAGAGTAAATTTCCTTTGAGGATGTGAGATGCTTATTCTTTGATGAATTTATCTTGGAGAGGAACAAAGTCTTTGTTTATTATTCACTTGATATCTATGGATTTTCGGATTTTTGTAATTACTTTAATTTTAATGGTATTGGTTCCTTTCATTTACTTTGACTACATTGTTGGTTGGTCCTTTAAATGCTTCAACATAACTAATTGGTCCTTTATCTTCAACTTTCTTGATGCTTGATTTTCCTTCATAGCCCAAACAAGTTTTGATGAGAGGGGACCTCTAAGTACTTAGAATATCATCTAACTTGTTAGATCCTTTAATAAACTTTAAGTTTTGGTTTAGTTAACCCTTGTTTTTTTATAATTCCTTCCTAAGGGAGACTATTTCTTCTTCTAATTTTTCACAATCGTTTCCCTTCTCTTTTAGATGTTGTAGTAAGGTGTAATCAATTTTGTTTTATTCTTCCAACTTAAATTTCTAAGAATAAGTCATGAATCTTTACATTTATCCTTTTCCTCTTCAAATTTTGCAAATATCTCTTTTTTCTTCTTATTCTTTTTCCTAAGGCATTGAATTTCTATTAAGCCACTAATCAGTTCACCCTCCAAGTTTACTTCAACCTCTTCTTCATCAAAATAATTTTTTCCTTCATCTAAAGTTTCTAAGGCCATGAACATCAAATCCTTAGTTGTTTATGTTGGGAGTTTGTTTTCGTTGATGTTAATCCAAGTAGTATCTAGAATAAGCCTTGCCTTAAATGACAAAAATAACAAGAAATGTAATATTCTTGGACTCAATACCATCTTCATTTGATTCTCCTCATGTTGTCTATTCCTACAGTAAGTGGCACACTCAATAAATCCTCACAGTTAAGGAGATATGCCTCGTCAAAGTTGGAGCCCCATTCTATGGTCAAGAAGCCCCAAAGGAGATGTTATAATTAGCTTGATGTTTGGTTTATTAGTGGTATTTGATATCAAATTTTTAATTAAATTATGATGGGTCTACTAACTCCTTAAAATAAAAAATTTCCTAGCCCCCATTGATTAGCTAAGAAGGATTATATTCGAAGAAATTATTTAATTTCTTGAGAGGAAAAGTCAGTTACAAAAGGGGGGTTTAAGTTTTCAATTTTGAAATTAAAATTTTAAAATTTTGGAGGGTCGACTCCATACCCCTTGAGCATGTTGGACCCCTTCCTAGAAGTCTCCATGGCTAGTACATATAGGGCTTGTCTTCCCTCCAAAGAAAACAATCCTATGCACATTTGAATGCACATCTTTTGAGATTACCAAGGTCTTTTTTTTGTCATGCTTAACTAGAGGTGCAGACTAAGTTGTGGAAACATATTTGGATTATTTTTTTCTTTGGTTAATGGTTTTCACTAGGATCATGGGGTAAATCTAAGCAAGGGTTTTTGTGCATTAGTTTGGCCCTATTTTTGGCAAAGGTTCGACCCTCTAAAGAAGACACCTAAGGACTCCTTGACATGGGTCTTTGTGTTTATATGTGGCATTAATTCACTAACTCCAACAATACATTTTCTAAGGTTTAAGTTTGTGACTTCTTCAATCCTTCTCTCAAACGTTTTCTTGATGTTAGATTATGCACAACGTGTGTGACTTTGAGGCTAAATTTTGGCCCCCTCTAAGGCCATATCTCTGAGACAAGGGTGTAGTATCTGAGGTATAATTCTGAGGGTTGTTAATTATGAGGTTGATTTAGGTTATTTTCTCTTAGGTCCTATAGCATTCTAGTGATAAGTTTTAGTCCTCTTCACATCTGATTCTCAGGTCGATTAATGGAAAATTAAGGTCATTCCCTATGAACCTATTTAGATCTTTTTGTGGGTTAATAAATATTAACCAGGGATCATCTTCACCTCCATTTCTATGATAGTTTCAAAGATAAAATATGGATTAGGACATGTTTCAAGGCTTTGTTTCTTCATACCTAAGGTAGGACCTTGATGCATGGTATTGAAGTTTCTAAGAGAAGTCGAATAGATGAGTCGAATAGATGCCTAAGGCGGACTTTTGTGACATTTGTACTGGGACCAAATTAGGCCTCCTCCAATATAGTTCTTTATGCCATACACTTACTAAATTTGGAAAACTTGCATCTAAGGATCTCTTCGTTGGACAGAGATGGAACAAGACGCATCTTTGTTGGCCACTTTTCTGAGGTTATTCATGGGTTAATTCATGGCTCATTTTTTCGGTTTTTAAGGTATTGATTCTTAGGAAGATCAAGAATCAACATTGTAGAACTGATTTGGCACACCTTGAGACAAATATCTAGAGAATTTGATTTTGGTTTTGTAGATCAGTTATGTGGTTGATTCTAAGCTTCATTTAAGGGATTTTGTGATAGGCCTTCTTGTATTATTTATGGGGCTATCTTTGGAAAAATATTTATGAACAATTATGTGTTGTGCTAGACTCCTAAGACTGTTGGTCAAAAAATATAAATTGTGGGATCACATTTGAATCTTGTTTGAGTTGACATCAACTATTGTTTTATGGACCTGTTAGGGCTTACTCTATAAAGGATTTTTTTTAGTCTTCTTGAAGTCCGATGAAGGTCATTTTTTGACACTATTTTAAGATGTTTGCACAAGATAAAGGTTGTGTTGAGAATTGAAATTGTTGAACTGAATCAGAATTGTAGTTGGTTGGAGGCATTTATGACATTTTCAGACATTGAAATTAGTGACACGTAAGTGATATAAATAAAGGGAAGAAAAGAGACACCTCTAAGTTGGTGGAAAAATATCACTCTAGGGCATATTCAAGCACAATAGTGGCACACCCTACATTAGCAAACTTGAGGTATGAAACTTGTTGTGATATTTGATTGAAGGCATTTTCAAGTATTGCAATCAAAGAAGTGAAAGTCAAAAATATACAAGGGGGTAGTTCTATAGTTTGGCAGTTGACATAGTTGGATCTTTATTGTACATCTAAAGCATACATAAATTGTAAAGGTTCTATTTAATATATTTGTAAGTGGGTCATTGTCCCTGGTACTAGACCCCACACCTTATTTCTCTATTTTATATTTTCAGGGTGGTTAGGTGGTGTTGGGAAGGGGTCCTTGGGGTAAATTTTGCTAAATTTTGCAAAAAAAAATTGTAAAGATGTAAAGTCTCCGTGAAATTTGGAAGAAGAGAATGAAGCTAGTCAGAGTCAAAGGGGCTATAGTCCCTTAGGTGGGTAGGTGATAGGAAGGTTTTAAGACCTGCCCATGGTCTGCGGACCATAGTATTGTAAAAGAAAGGTTGTAAATAGAAGAGTCATAGCAAGTTTAGGAGAGCATCTAATTGTTAGAAATATTTGTAATGGAAAGTAAGCTAAGGCAGTAAAGGTCTGTTTCCTGTACTTAGGCAAAGGGGAAGGTGGTGAGCACCAATATTGCAGCAAGAATGCTAAAACTCCTGGCGCTACCAACTTTACTTTATCAACTCAGGGTTTGTACAAACTTGGAGGTGACAGTGTTATATACACAAGTAAATGTGATGGGTCTGCTCTTTGTCACTGCTAAGCTGGCGATAGACCACTAAGGTTTTTCAAACCAGAATTCTATTGATTCAGAAGATGCTTGATTACCAATGAGGAAAAGGGAAATCTATACTCAAAGAAATCTTGTCTACTACAGTAAGGAAAAGACTGAAAATCAAATGCTTAAACACACCATTCATCTAATCTAACTACTAAGAGGCTTTTCCTCAAGAGAATGCTAAATTATCATATGTACAATCCTACTATCCTAGGCATGTAATTTTAAACATCAAACATTCTACTGTTGTGCATGCAAATGAACAAAATAACTCCTTTTTCCTTTTTGTCTTTTTTGTGTGAAAGTGTGAAAGCTAACTTCTTTTGGTGATGTGGCAGGTGGATTATGGATGATGGTGGATGGTCAGATGGCTTGGGAGGCAAGTAGGAGTCCTTTTATAGCTTCATAGGGGATTTTCCCCCAATTCGACCTCAAAACAGGACACTACAGTTCAACCTACAGTACGTCCTAATTCGTCCTACGGAATGTCCTAATTCTCCTACAGGATACAGCCGAGAGCAAGAGGAGGGACTTGGAAGGTCATGTAAGGCTTAGGGAAGGTGTATGGTGGATGAAATGAGGTAAGGGAGTGCGTAGGACTCCTTCAAAGCTCAAAACAGAATTGTGAGATGGTTGGATTTTCTCAACAAGCTTGGAGAAGTATTCTTGTGGAATGATGAATTTAGTGAGGAATTTAGTGAAGGAAAGTGGTAACCATGGATGGATGAGGTTAGGATGGGGTTGTTGATCATGAAATATCTTTGTACCGCTGAAACTCCTAAACTGCATCAATCATTGACATTTATCCATAAATCATGTAAACAAGAAGGATTTCAATTAACTAAGGAAAACATAATTTCATGAGCTAGTTGCCTATTTCATGCATGGGAAAACTTACAAAATAATATGAAACCTTGATGAGATCTAATGTAAGACTAAAGATATCAAAAATGACAATTAAATCCTATTATTGAAAATTATTAACATGCTGACCTAAGTAACAGAAAACCCTAAATTCCATGAGAAATCAGAATTCTGTCTTTTTGGGGCTGCATATGAGTTATTTCCTCAAACCATGGTCCCTAAAGGGATGAGTGAGGCCAAATCCACCTACTATCATATTTTTGATATTCCTTTATATTCCTAAGCTAATGCTGAAGAAATGCACAAATGTAAGCAAACTAATCAAATCCACAACTACTTGCAACGAAATAATGCTAAAGACGATTCAACCATTAATCTATGAAATCAGCTAAGCATAAAAATACAAGAAGAGGAACCTTTGCTACTAGGGTTTGGCCCTAACACAAGAGCTTCATCCCTCTAAGTCAACTCAGTGTTGGATCAAGGAAATACTCATTCTCATTATCAAAACAGAAAATTACATAACAATGTCTTCCACCAGTCTAGAACTCGAAAATGCCTAGTGTTTTTCCATCAAAAATTTGAATCCTAATGAGGCTCTAGGCCTCCTTATTTATACAACTGAAGTCTCCAATGACTTCCTTAAATCTAGGGAGGCTCGGCTCCCAAACTCAAGATGAACTAGCTCTTTAAATGTCACTGGCTCGACTACCTTTTGGTCTTCATGACTTGCATGCTTGTAACTCCGAGCTAGTGTGATTGGATGGAGGAATATTCAAATGAGTGAGGAGAAAATGAGGAGGATCTATCTCCTACAATCTCTCCTCCTTGTCTCATTCAAGTTACAACCCTTAATTATCCAAAATTTCCATGATTTGCTCTCAAAAAACTGCAATCAATGCACGTTAGTCCACTAGGCATAATATCTCACTCTGACTCATCTCATTAAGCAAAATATAATCAAAATATGTAAGAAATTGTGAGAAGAGTTGATTTGAATAAGCTAGGAGGTGTAATAAGGTCCATATAGTTACCCAATGATGAGGCTCATCATCATCCCGCTACTGAAAGTGTTGCTCATCCTCTAAGAAACTCAATCTATATCCATGTCTTTCATTGCTCTAGTGGCCTCCCTGACATCCCATGCTTCTGTTGTAGTTTCCTCTTCCTGTGCATAAAATTCTACCTTCCTCTCTATCTCCTCCCATTTCTTTCTTTCTTCCTCTTCCTTCCTTCCTTCCAACATCCCTAAGATCAGTGGTGGATTGAATCTCAATCCAATCCAATTGACTTTGAGTCTTTGGAGAGCTTGCTTGTACATGGGTGTTCTCTTCAGTGCCTCTCTCATTCTCTGAGGAGAATGGTACTCTCTAATTTTCAAGTTGTAGGGGAAAGTGTTCCATCTCCTTTGGCAAGCTTGCATGTTGTCATCCCTTAATAGCCTGGACATGCCCTCAAAGTGTGTGGTTGCTTGCTCTTGGGCAGCAAGGTACCTAGGTGCAAGTTTAGGGTCATTTGCAATCAAGTTATGGGTGTTGATGATAGCCATTGGATTTGATTGCTCAGATCTTATCATGAGGGGTTTTGTTTCTTCTCTTGTCATTAATTTCTTCATTTCTGCAACCCTTACTTCCTCATGCTTCATCCAAGATTCCAAAGCCATCAACTGTAAGTACCCTAGTTTTGAATTTGGATCCCACACATTCATATTAGTCAAGGCCAAGTTGTGGAGGTAAAACTCATACATATTAGCTCTATCCTCCAATGTGCTTTGATCACAGAGATCAATGAATTATCTGTAGTCTTGGAAGAGCGTAGTGCCTCTCTATGCTAAATTTTTAATTTGGAACTGTAGCCATTGTTCCTTAAGATACAATGCATAGGACTTTGTTGGCATCCTGCATTGGATTGCCTCTAAGGATAGACTGGCCATGGATGCAAATTGATTCTCATTTTCTTGTTGTTTTCCCCTTAACCATGCATTCTCTGCTTCCAACTGAGCTTTCATCATTGCCTCTTTGTCCCTTAGGTTGCTCAATTCTCTGCCCATTTCCTTTAATTTCTCCTCCATGTGGCCTATATCCTCCACTCCTTTGGATTTGGCAATTTGCATCCACCTATGTGTTCTTGTCCTTTCTTTCTCAAGCTCAAAGAATAAGGGGATGGAAAATTTCTATGGAATGACCCTACCCCTTTCAATGAAACTGTAGTAAGACTCAAGGTTGGGTTGGGAACTAGTTTCCCTCAATTATGGATCCTCCTTCTTTGTTACTTGCTGCATGATCCCTTCTTTGTCCAATTTATGAGTTTCCTATAGGTTTAGCAGAGTTTCCTGTAGGATGGTCTCTGCTTCCTTTAGTTCCTTCTATGGTTTCCTCCCTGCACCTTAATGCTCATATCTATCACCGATTGAAGAAGAAAGTAGGGTATGCTTAGTCTATTTTGAGGAGGTGTGTCTGCTCCAAACCTAAGCTCTTGGAGAAGCCTAGAATGGTACCCATATACCACACTGTACCTACCTTCACATGATATATACTTAATGAAGTGGTAGCTAATTTCATTCCATGGATATGGTAGGCTTGCTCTTCTGACCCCATTTTTGTCTTCCATTGCCTCCTCTCCTTCCAAAAAGAATTTCTTCTTTACAATTTGGTTGTTACCCTTATCTTCCTTTCTCCAAGGAAACCCTAAAGGAAGTGTGGTGATTCTACCTATGATTTTAGGGGTGATTTCTATAGAGAGGCCTTTCACCACAACAATGGCATGGGTCCTAGTCAGTGGTATGAGGGAGAGAGCAAAGTCTCTGGCCACTTCATCATCAAGCGTTGAGGACAACACTTTTTTGAAGGCGATGGGCATGATGGGTCCCTATAATACTAGTGATTACCCCATTACTATTGTAGTTATACCCCTTATTAATATTGGTGTGCCCCTATTGCCCCCATATTGTTATTACTGTGGCCCCATAGAATCCCTCTATTGTTATATTTTGTGGCTTTATATTATTATTGTTAGGTCGGTTGGTTTATATTGTGACTCCTTAGACTCCTATATATAGAAAGGAGGTTTTTGTCATTTGAATCATTCCAAAGAATTGTTTTCATTTATGTAATGTAAAGGAGGTTGTCCCCTCGAAGAGGCTGAATTCTAAGGCGTTGATCTATCTTTTCTATCTTTTCTTGAGCTGGTTTCATAACATGAACTGTATAGGTTCCTTTGATCCTCTCTTGTTAATCCGATCCTCCTCCTACTGACCTGAAAACAACATTTTGAAAGTTTTTTCTCTCTCTCTCTCTCTCTCTTATCTCTTTTTATTTCTTTTTTTCTTTTTTTGAAAACAACTAGTCTGCCTCCAAGAGGTTTTCATCCTAGTTGCTTGCCCTGGGTGCCTCAAAAGAGGTTTTCACCCAGAGATCTTTTTTTTTTTGACACCATTGAGCCGCCTCAAGAGGTTTTCAACCCAACAGTGGGATTCAGGTGCCTCATGGAGGTTTTCACCTGAGTTGCCTTATTTTTTTCTCTTTTTTCTTTTTTTTTTTCTTTTTCAGTGACTTGATGGGGTGGAAGTTGAGACTTTATCCACTACCATCACTATCTTGTTGATGCCATCAATGAATTATTGCTTTAAAAAGGGCTTCTTGTAGACCTTCAATCTATGCCCATTGACAAGTAAAGGAATAGCCTCTACATCAATGGTTCTTATCTACACTTAACCATTATCATGACATTTCTCTATGACATAAGGCCCTAACCATCTAGTCCTTAACTTGCCTTTAAAATCTTTGTATCTGGAATCATAAAACAAAGCCCAATCACCTTCTTGAAATTGTTTATCCTTTATTTTCTTGTCATGCCAAATATTCCTTTGAACTTGAATCACCTCTGTGTGTAGGAGGGCCTACATTCTAAACTCATCTAACCCATTCAGCTGGAGAAATATCTCTTGTTATGCACTGGTGAGATCTAGATCTAGTTATGTTGCCATTCTTAATGTGTTATACTCAAATTAAATGGACAACAGGGCCTTATTCCCATAGACCAACTCATAAGGAGTGAACCCAGTGGTGGTCTTCCAGGTGGTATTATAGGCCCAAGTGGCCTCAACTAATCTATCTGCAGAATATTTTCTAATTTTGCTAATCACTTTTTCCAGTATTCCCTTCAACGCTTTGTTGGTCACCTCCACTTGCCCATTAGCTTCTAGGTGGTAAGGAGTGGATGTTCTATGCTTGATCTTGTGTTGGCTTAACAAATTTTCAATCATGTGAGATGTAAACTGGTTGCCTTGATCATTGACCAGTTCTCTAGGGTACCCAAACTTATAAAATACATTTTCCTTTAAGAACTCAACCACTTTCTCCTCTATTGATGCCTTGATTGCCTTGGTTTCAGCCACTTGCTCAAATAGTCAGTGCACACAATGATGTACTGCTTTTGCCTGGATGGAGGGTCAATAGATCCAATGAAATCCATGCCCCACTTGTCAAATGGCTCGAAAGTCACTTAAGGTTGCAGAGGCATTTCATCCCTTGGAGTAGGCTTTCGCATCCTTTGGCACCAATCACACTGACTAGTATACCTTCTCACATCCTAATGAAAAGTGGGCCAATAATACCCAGCTTGTAGCACCATGAATGTTTACCTCTTGGCTATGAATTTACCTCCACAAGGCCCATCATGAGAGGTCATAAGGATGTCAAAGACTTCCTCCTCCCTGACACATCTTCTCAAAATTTAATCTAGGCATAGTTTGAAGAGGTTTCCCCCAATCCAAGTGAATGGGGTGCTCTTCCTCACAATCTTTCTTTTCTCTCTGGAGGAAAAAATCGATGGGAACTATGCAAACACCAAGTAGTTTTCTATGTTAGCAAACCATGGAGAGAGAACTGAAATGGCAAGTAAGTGTTCATCCAATAACTGATTATCAACCATTTCTTCCTCCCTTGTAGGCAAAGTTAATCTAGATAAAAAATATGCAACAACATTCTCCTTGCCAGGCTTATCAATAACAGGTAGATCAAACTATTGTAATAAAAGTAACCATCTAATAATCCAGGCATTCAGGTCATGTTTATTCATAAAATATTTAATTGCGACATGGTTAGTATGTACAAATGTTTTGTAACCTATAATGTAATGCCGAAATTTGTTCAATGAATGCACAACAACTAGGAGCTCCTTCTCGGTTACTTTATAGTTCAGTTCGACCTTTAACAGATTCTTACTGATGAAGTAAATGGCATAAGGTAACTTGTCATCTATCTAGCCTAGATTTTCTCCTATGGCTTTGTTAGAGGCATCAGCATGTATATGGAAAGGAAGGGCCCAATTTGGGCCTCAGAGAACAGGTGCAGTGATCAACTTGTCCTTCAGGGCGTCTAAGGCCTCTTGACATCTTTTTTACCATAAAAATACAGTCTTTGGCCAATAACCCAAATAAAGGAGAAGCTAACTCACTGAAGTCTTTTATAAACCTCTAATAGTATCCAGCTAAACCTAGAAAACTTCTGAAATTTCTCTGTTTTTGCGGAGGTGGGAACCTTTGGATGATCACTATTTTATTTGGGTCCACCTGCAGTCCTTTCTAGGATACTGAATGACTTAGAACAGTCCCGGCAGTCATCAAGAACTCACATTTTTCGGGACTAAGGGACAGGTTGATTTCAATTCATTTGTTCAACACCTTACCTATGTTGGACAGAGCCTCCTGGAAATCACACCCATAGGATGTAAAATCATCCATATAAATTTCTATTGTATCATGGACTAGTTCAGCAAAGATACTTAGCACTACTCTCTGGAAAGTGGCAAGGGCATTGCATAGGCCAAAAGGAAGGAACCTATAGGCGAAAGTACCCCAAGGACAAGTGAAGGCAGTTTTATCCTGGTCTGTCGGGCTGATCTGGATTTGATTGTACCAGCTGAACCCATCCAAGAAAGAGAAAAACTTTTCCCCTGCCAAGCCATCTAGCACTTGGTCAACGAAAGGTATAGGGAAATGGTCCTTCTTTGTTTCTTTGTTTAACTCTCTATAATCAACACAAATCCTCCACTTCCCATTTTTCTTTGGAACCAACACCAAAGGAGAGACCCACTCACTGTCTAAGATAGGATAAATGAATCTTGCATCTAGCAACTTTTGCAGTTCTTCTTTGACTATATCCTTGAGAGATGGATTCATTCACCTTGGGGTTGTCGTACTACTTTGAAGCCTTCTTTGATATAAATGTGGTGAGTACACACCGAGGGGTGCACTCCCTTCATTTCCATGTAACTCCAAGCAAAGGCATCCAAATGTTCCTTTAGCATGTTGCACAACTTTTCTTCTTGGTGTACAGAAAGAGATGGGTTGATTTTCAAAGTTCTCTCAGGGCCGAATTCTATGGTTTTGGCACAAGTAGGGTTTGAATCAACTAAGCATAGATCAATATGATAGTTATTTTGGGTTTCCTTTACTACTTCCTCTAAGAACAAGGTTCTAGGTGTTGGACTTTGGAGTATGTGTTCAATCAAATCATCTTCATTTTGTTGTCCTCCTCCCATGGTTGTTTCTAAGGTATAGAGTTGGGTTGTGTAGACTTCATCTTCTTCCTCCTCTTCCAGCTATAAAGGTAAGTCATGTTCTAGAGATGGCTGAGCAGGAGGGTACAAGACTAACCACTTGGACATATGCCCATTTTTTATAGTCATATTTCCAGCCCTGCAACTAATGTAGGCATCAGCAATGGCTAACCAGGGTCTCCCAAGGATGAGAGGATAACCAGTAAGCTTTGCTTAGGCTAGAGAACTAGGAAGTCTGCAGGGTACTCCCAAGAGTCAATGGACAACATCACATCCTTAGCAACCCCCTCAAGGGTCACTATGGAACGATTTGAAAGTTACAAGATTGTTGTGGTCTTTCTCAAGGAACCCTAGATTTTGAGCTTGACAATGGTGTCCTTAGTCATCATTAATGGCAGTCCCAAAATCAATCAAAGTGTGTGGGACAGTGGTGCCATTGATGTGCACATATACTACAAGGCTTCTAGGGTCCAAGTACTTTGGGTAGATTACCCGCCCCAGCATTAAGTCAGACATCTATCCAATGACATTAATGGTAGGGGTGTCTCTTTTTCGCCTCCCTGGATGTTTGAAGCACTTCTCCTTAATGAAATTGTTATAAATAGGTACATCCTTTATGGCTTGGAGAAGTGGAATTTTGACATATAGATTTTTCAATTCACTCAGAAGTTCATTCTCTTCTGGGGTAGGTTGGACTGGTTGAGTTATACTCTCAAGAAGGGGTGGCGGATTTACTCTAGGCATGCTTTCCTCTATTTCCTCCTCACTCTCCCTAGGTGGAGGTAGAGGTTGGTTGTCCATGAGTACTCTCCCAGGTCTCAGGTTGATTTCCTAAATCTCCACAACATAAGAAGGATAGGATGTCTCTCCATTGTACACTTGTTGTGCATGTCTATTGTTTGGGTTTGAATTTGTTTGGGCAGGCATCTGAGGTTATTTAGGTGGAGCAGGGTGTAAAAGTTGTGGTTGAGTAGGTGGTGAAGGCAATAGAGCTGGAGCATTGTTGTATGGGGGCCTCCATCCTTGGGGTGGTGCATTCCACTGAGGTTATGGTGGAGCATATGGATGAAATGACTGGCTAGTCAGCTGGGAATGGTACTGAGGTGCAAAGGACCAAGGAGGAGGCGTAGACTAGGAGGGATGAGTAGGGGGGCCCCAATAGGGAATGGATGTGGTCCGGTTAGGGTTGTAATATGCATGGGATGACCCTTGCATTCCCTGCTGGTATGGTCGAGGCCCATGAGGTCTCCTTTGATTTATGTAGCAGAGTTGTTCAGTCACCCCATCAATTCCCTGATACACAATGTTTAGTTTAGGTAGAGAAGGGAACTTGTCTGTGGAGTGGTTTTCTTCACAGACGGAGCAGAATTCAGTCCGATTTAATGGACATTCATTCCTAGGGTGCCTCCTTGTGCATCTAGGATAGAAAATGGCTAAGGCTCTCTCTGTTTCCTCCTACTTTCTCTTGATGTGCATAGTGTCCATCTGTAGGGTAAGGGTTTGCAAAATTTCACTCTTGAAATCTTCCAACATATTTTCAATTTCACCTTTGATGGATTTATTAGAAGAGGATGGATTGGCCATTGGTTGACTAACCCTATCCTTTTTCCTAGCTTCCCTAGAATGGTTTCTAAAGAAAGTCTTGATATCTTCATAAGGTAGTTGGTAGATGTCCCCTCCTACTAGTAGGTTTAGGGTATCCAAAAGATCTTCCCTTACCCCTCTGAGAAGGACTAACTTAAGTGACTGAGGATCAAGTGTGCACCTAGCCCTTTTGTAGCTAAGTTGGAATCTTTCTTCATAATCCTCTAGGGATTCATCATGCCCTAAGGTCATCCTAAAAATTTCCTCTTTAATTTATTTGGACCTATAGTAGTCTCGATACTTGTTGTTGAAGGCTTGCTGCATTTGATCCCAGGTTGTGACGCTATCCCCAGGAAAACCCATGAACCAACGCAAAGCTGCATCCTTGAGAGTGGATGGGAATAGTTTCAACTTCTACTCATCATTGGTGTAATCATAAATTTTGCATATGACAACAAACTCAAACAAGAAAGTGTCTAGAAATTTTGCGGTTAGGCCATGGAAATGAGGAAGAGTAGAGGGCTTATGTTTTTCATCTTGGTATCCCCATTTGTTTCTCTGATGGGAAAAGGCACCCTCAATTATTTCTCTATCTCCTATGTCATTTCTAATTTCAGCCATTAGGTTAGTTGGAATGGGTTATCCTTCTTCTTCTACCCCTGTAGGCTCTTCAAATATCTCTAGGTGATCACCTAAGGGGTCCTCCAATTCACAGCCATCGAAGAAGAGGGAAGGTCGGATGTTTGAAGCAATGGGGGTATTTGGTAGAAATTTTCCTAAGTTATCCCTATTCCTACGAGGCGTGAAAGAAGTGTTTTTGTTTTGTTTTGCTTTTTTTTCCAAGCTTTGAGAACAATTAAAAAATTGAAATCACAAACTAAATGGAAACTAACTGACTGAATGAAAACTAACTGTTGGAATGAAATCTCACTTGCAGAATGGAAAAGAAATCAAATTAAATTACTTTTGCAGAAGTGAAGCTACTAGCAGAATGTTAGAGATAAGAAATGGAAGAAAGAAAGCAGAAATCATGTATTACTCAGAAGAATCCCTGACAACGGTGCCAAAAAGTCATGAGCACTAGTATTGCAACAAGAATGCTGCAACTCCTAGGGCTACCAACTTTACTTTATCAACCCAGGGTTCGTACAAACTTGGAGGTGACAGTGATGTATACAAAAGTAAATGTGATGGGTCCGCTCTTTCTCACTGCTAAGTTGGCGATAAACCACTAAGGTTTTTCAAGCTAGACTTCTATTGATTCAAAATAGTCTTCATTATAAATGAGAAAAAGGGAAATCTACACTAAAAGAAATCTTGTCTATTGCAGTAAGGAAAAGACTAAAAATCAAATGCTTAAACACACCATTCATCTAATCTAACTGCTAAGAGGCTTTGCTTCAAGAGAATGCTCACTTATCATATGTGCAATCCTATTGTCCTAGGCATGCAATTTTAAACATCAAACATTCTACTATTGTGCATGTAAATGAACAAAATAACTCCTTTTTCCTTTTCACCTTTTTTGTGTAAAGTGTGAAAGCTAACTTCTTTTGGTGTTGTGACAAGTGGATTAGGGATGATGGTGGATGGTCATATGGCTTGGGAGGAAAGTAGGGGTCCTTTTCTAGCTTCCTAGGGGATTTTCCCCCAATTCAGCCTCAAAACAAGCCACTACAGGTCAAACTACAGGATGTCCTAATGTTCCTACGATCCCTTGTATTCCTACAGGATACAGACGAAAGCAAGAGGAAGGATTTGGGAGGTTATGTAAGGCTTAGGGAAGGTGGATGGTGGATGAAATGAGGCAAGGGAATACCTAGCACTCCTTCAAAGCTCAAAACAGAGTTGTGAGATGGTTGGATTTGCTCAACAAACTTGGAGAATTATTCTAGTGGAACGGTGAACTTAGTGAGGGATTTAGTGAAGGAAAGTGGTAACCATGGATGGACGAGGTTAGGATGGGGTTGTTGATCATGAAATCTCTCTATACTGTTGAAACTTCTGCACTGAATCAATCATTGAAATTTATCCATAAATCATGTAAACAAGAAGGATTTCAATTAACTAAGGAAAACTGAATTTCATGAGCTAGTTGCCTATTTCATGCATGGGAAAACTTGCAGAATAATATGAAACCTTGATGGAATCTAAAGTAAGACTGAAGATAGCATAAATGACAATTAAATCCTATTCTTGAAAACTAGTAAAATGCTAACCTAAGTAATAGAAAACCCTAAATTCCATGAGAAATCAGAATTTTGTCTTTTTGGGGCTGCATAGGAGTTCTTTGATCAAACCATGGTCCCTAAAGGGAGGAGTGAGGCCAAATACACCTACTAACATATTTTTGATATTCCTTTATATTCCTAAGCTAATGCTAAAGCGATGAACAAATGGAAGCAAACTAATCAAATCCACAACTACTTGAGATGAAATAATGTTAAATACAATTCAACCATTAATCTATGAAATCAACTAAGCATACAAATACAAGAAGAGGAGCCTTTGTTGCTAGGGTTGGGCCCTACCCCAAGAGCTTCCGCCCTATGATTCAACTCAGTGTTGAATCAAGGAAATGCTCATTCTCATTATCAAAACAGAAAATTACATAACAATGTCTTCCACTAGTCTTGAACTCGAAAATGCCTAATGTTTTTACATCAAAAATTTGAATCCTAATGAGGCTGTAGGCCTCCTTATTTATAGAAATGAAGTCTCCAATGACTTCCTTAAATCTAGGAAGGCTTGGTTCCCAAACTCAAGATGGATTGGCTCTTTAACTGTCACTAGCTCGGTTGCCTTTTGATCTTCATAACTTGGCTGCTTGTAACTCCAAGCTAGTGTGATTGGATGGAGGAATATTCGAATGAGTGAGGATTAAATGAGGAGGATCTACATCCTACAATCTCTCATCCTTTTCTCATTCGAGTTACATCCCTTAATTAGCCAAAATTTCCATGATTTTCTCCCAAAAACCTGCAATCAATGCACCTTAGTCCACTAGGCATAATATTTCACTTTGACTCATCTCATTAAGCAAAATATAATCAAAATATGTAAGAAATTATGAGAAGAGTTGATTTGAATAAGCTAGGAGGTGTATTAAGGTCCATATAGTTACCTAATGATGGCTCATTAGAAGGTTCCTGCAGCTGAGTGCGCAGAGACCTTAGTAAGTCTGTAGGATGAGTGCGCATGGAAAAGAAGTATGTACTTGAATGATCATATCTAATAAAGAAAGTTTTGAGACAATATTTGTGCATCTGTGTATTATTTATTACTTCTACAAAGTTTCTATATTTTCTCTCTGTATTGCAAATTATATGAATTGATGCTTATCTTGTGCACGAAAGTGGTAGATCAGTACTGTTTATACATGTTATGACTAATTAAAGGCCTTTGTGAAGATCTGGAAGTTGTTTAATATGAATTTACTATAATAATCTGTTTCAAAAGGGTTAGGGTGCACGAAAATAGAACTAAGGCCTAGGAGCCACAATAACGTATCATATTGATCTTTGGATGCAGAAACCAGGATTTGTCGTCCCTCAATACTGCTTCGGGTGAGGCTGCAGCTTACACTATTCGGATTGTTGCTGAAAGGGCCAACAGTTAGGGTTTTATTGGTTGGCACAGCTAACGTTGAACCTAGGTCAGACCCCATCAAGCCAACAGGTGGTTCAAGGTAGGAGAGTGAAGTATCCTTCAGGTTGGATCTCGAAAATTCTTCTGGGTGGTAGGGTAGTGCTAGGCAAAGTTGGAGCTTGCAAGGTGCTGCAGCATCCTTTTAGTTGTAGTTGTTAAAACTAGGGCATTGGAGCATCCTTCCAGTTGGAGTTAGTAAAACTAGGGTGTAGGAACATTCTTTCAGGAGTTGGAGCTTCCTGATAAATTGAATGATTTTCTAGAGTAATAGGAATTTGGAGCTTCCCTTTTAGTTGGAGCTAAGAAATTTTTTACTCATAAATCATATTAGAAAATCATTCGGTGGTTTTTTTCCCGCAAGGGTTTCCACCTAGAAAATATCTTGTGTACTTCTCTTGTGATGTGTTTAACTATGTTTAATTATTATTAATGCTATTAAATTTAATAATTAACTAATTTGAGTGAAATAATGCTTCACACCCCTCTCATGATTTCTAACAGTTTCTTTTATTTTTTCTTGATCAGAGGATTGTTCACCTTCATCTTCTAACGATTTGTTGTCTTATTAGGTATAGAAACTCTTATTTTTTAACTTAATTTCCTGTATTTATTCTTCTCTTTATGATCATATTCAGTATTTTATTCATTGTATAGACACTTAGATTCATAATGACCTACATTTCCATAATTAAAGCATTTGAAGGGTAACATAGCTCGGTACTTTCCAGATACTCTTCTCAATTTTCTGGCAAACTTTGCCTATTCCTCATCAGCTAAGTACTTGAGACATCAGAAGACTTGGATTAAAATGATATTGTGTGAAAAACGAGTTATGCCTTTAAATTAATGTTTGGAACTACGCGAAATGGAAGAGCATTCAAAAGAAATGAAGAATCAAGCTCTGAATACAATCCACTATTAGGATCTTCTGATAGCGACGAAGAAGGTAATATTTTGAGAACACCGCGAAGTTTGCTACAACTTGTAAGTTAGGGTATCGCAAGAATACCTCATCCATCCACCCCACCTCTGCCTCCACCTCTTCCTCACACACCTACACCTACACCTACACCTCCGCCTTTGCCTCCACTCCTGCATCCATCATTTAATATGGCAAATACAGTGAAGTTGCATGTGCTTAAGGGTGTGGGAACTCAAGACCCTGAACAATTATGGTTTGTAACAAATGCTATATGGATAACATAGCAAATCATTGATGACCATATGAAGAAAGTGTAGCTAGTCATAGCGCTGCAGGATAGAGCATTGAGTTTTTACATCAAGTTTGCACATATAAGCCCATTGGGACTATGCTAGAAACCCAACAAGCGCTGAGTAGTGAATTCAAGAAGCCCAACTCTTAGGCTCAATCTGTAAAATAGTTCAAGGAGATTCAACAGAGGGTAAATGAGTCTGCATGGGACTTTGATCAAAGATTTAAATGTCTAATTCAGCAGGCTAATATGAAACCTACAGATTCTCAGCATAGAGACTGGTATATTGCTTCACTCCTACCGCATCTGAGAGTGTCCCTGTCACAACAGAAAATAGGAACGTAAGAAAAAGTAGTGGATATCACCATGATATTAGAAGCTTCACCAGTGCAGGATACGAATATAGGGCCACATCATATTCAATCACAACTAACAAGCCTACACTTGTAACTGCAGAGCCTGAAGAAGGGAGAGGAAGTGCGGCCCGAGGGGCGCGCGGAAGTTTGGTGCTTGAAGTGTAAAGGCCAGGGTCATGACAAGGACCATTTTCTCATTTATCAAAACTACCTCACTGGGGGAGGTCCTATCCCTATAAAACTGGAAAAAATCGTTGGATTGAGCATGGGAGTACCCTTATGGTGCGTTATCTATCAATTAGCTGGGAATCACATGAATGATAACTGTCATCTCTTGCAAAAATTTGTGTAAACACCATAGCAGTTATTTTGTACTTTCTGTAAATCGGTTGGGCATGATGAACGCAATTGTCGGAGCTACGAACTGATGATGGAGCAAACCCATACATATACAATGCAGATAGAAAATTGACCTCAGGATCAGGGCGTGGGTGAAGTGTGCAGAGGATTCCAGGGCTGAGGAAAAGGATGACGAGGAGGAGCTAGAAGGGGTCACGACCAAATCATTTTTTATAATTGTGGAGAAGCAAGCCATTTTGCGTGCAATTGTCAGAACCCAACACATCCCTCCTGCCAGTATTTTCAACAGTTTGATCATGTTATAGAAGATTTCCCGGTACTAATATTTAAGATGCAGGAGACGAAGACACAAACACCTACACAAAACATTCAAATGATGAGGGAAGAGCCTCGCGAAGAAGATCCTAGAATTAACACAGTAAAGCATAGTGGCATTTCCACAGGAGAAGATAAGGGGAAGCAGCCGAAAACTGAAGGATAGGCATGCAAGGCTGTAGAGAAGGAAGTTGGATTCGACCTAAAATAGGCTCAAGAAACCTTTATGGAAGCCAAAAATAACTTCACTAAGGCCTCTACCTCAGGAAGTGAGTATGAATCTAGAGGAAACAACGAAGCACAGGATGTAGATCCTTCGCTATTAGGCACCTTTTTTAATACTTGTATGAAGTCGTTATGAGATAGAAAGGTGGTAGAAGGGATTCAAGAGTTAATTGATAATTATATAGGTAAGGTCAAACCTCCTCTAGAACTACGTGCTATATGAAAAATGGGGAAAAGAAACAAACAAACAAGTTGTGAAATGAGGCTAACAGTGCAGATTGGGGAGTATGAAATGGAGAAGATAATTCTTGATCAAGGATCTGATGTGAATGTGCTACCAAAACAATCTTGGGAAAGGATAGGATACCTGCACTACAGTGGTCTCTTGTCGAGCTTCGTATGGCCAATCAGTAGAAAATCATTCCTATGGGGCGCTTATATGGGGTAATGGTGGATATTGAAGGAGAAAGTGCTTTAGCTGATTTTGAAGTGATCGAGATAGTGGATGATAGTAATCCTTACCCTGTGCTATTAGGCAATGATTGGGCCTTTGATATGGATGCAATAATTAATCTTAAGAAACGAAGAATGAAATTTTAAAGGAAGGAGCTCTAAGTAATTATTCCTTTAGATCCATCTAAAGGTGTGCGATACATAGAACCCATTCGTGATTACGAAGAAGAGGACGATCTAGATCAAATATATAAGATCACTGTGTGAGATGGGGATTGGATCAATCCTACATCATATGGACGAATTACGTGGGATAAAGATAGCTCCTGCACCTAAGATTCTGATGAAGTGCTTGAACATTGGGAGAACATATTACATGAAGTCTCTTCATTGCGCTGCAACATGTTGACCAAATCACCTCGATGCGTATCCACAGAGGTAATAAATCTTCCTCATTATGATGGTTTAGATGATGTTAATTTTTTTTTGGAGAAGTTTGAAAGGGAGGCGCCAAAAGAACATTGATTCCAGGCACTCTATATAGCATTGCCCGTTGGTGAGGTACACATAAGGATAGCTTCGCAGATTGGAAAGAATACAGACGAATGATGAAGCTAAGGTTTGGGTACACCAATACTCGTATGACGGAAAAATACACTGGAAAAGATGATCCGTGTGAACATTTGGTGCAGTGGAATAAAGCATGGGGAGAAAATCTTCAGCCTGAATGGGTACATGTATTTTGTCACACCCTGGATACCATTCTGATGAATTGGTACCTAGAGACGGAGCTATGCCATGGAACAACTAATTGGGATATCCTCGGGGAGAGTTTCTTGTTAAACTTCAACTTTGATGATGGCTACGCATGTATTGATGAAGCGCTCCAAGAAATTAAGGTTGTGATCTTTAGAATGCCTAAGGACCTGATAGAATGGGTTCAACCAGATTGGAATACGCAGTTGCACCATGCGCTGGAATGCTATAACATGACCACATAAGAAGAAGAAGATGATCCTAAAAATATCATCATCCTAGAGTCTCAGGAACAGCGCAAAGTTTAAGGACCCAAAGCAGCAATCCCTAAAATAACAGAGCCTCTGAAGACTAGACATGTAAACAATGGATCATACGCACAGTTGAAGTTTGCAAAGATAGGTGAAAACTAGGATGACGATACAGTTGATAAGGTCGCAGAAATGTTGCGCAAATACCAACACTTGTTTCCCACCAAGTTCTCAAATCTAAAGGGGATACTATGGGATCTTGGTGTGATGAAGATTACTTTGAAGCCAGACGTGAAACCCATAAAACAACAACCCTATCGATTGAATCCCAAACATAAGGAAAAAGGTGCGCAAAGAGTTGGAGAAGATGCTTGAAGCAGGGATCATTGAGCCAGTGGAGGAATCATATTAGGTAAGCCCTATGGTGGTTTAGGATAAAAAGCAATAGGATGAAATTGGATATGCGTAGATCTAAGGAAGCTCAATGATGCGTGTGTTCATGCCCTATTTCCAACACCATTTACAGATGAAGTCCTGGAGAATGTTGGAGTGAATAAAGCCTATTCATTCACTGATGGATTCTCGGGGTAGCATCAGATCATGATCATGCCAGAGGATCGCAATAAGAACACGTTCATGATGGAATGGGGATATTTTCAATATACGGTAATGCCATTGGGATTGAAAAATGCACCTGCGATCTTCTCACGGGTAGTAATTGCAGCTTTAAGGAATTCATCCATAAGCTCTTAGAAGTATACTTTGACAATTGGACTGTCTTTAGGTTAGTAAAGCACCATGTTGCAAGTTTGTGCCTTATGTTGGACATGTGTCGCAAACATCAGATCGCCCTGAATTTGAAGAAATACATTTTCTATGTCCCTTATGAAATATTGCTAGAGCATGTGGTCTACAAGCAGGGATTGATGGTGGACCCCGCAAATATTGTCATTATTTTCAATTTGGAGGCCCCGAAGAATGTAAAACAATTATGTGCGACACTAGACCATATGGGATATTATAGAAAATTTATTAAGGCATATGCACAAATCACTGTGCCAATGGAGAAATTGTTGAAGAAAGACACGACATTCTACTGGGATGAAGAGTGTTAGAACAATTTGGATATTTTGAAGAAAAAAATGGTCATCGCGCCCAATCTAGTATTCATGGATTGGAACAAGGACTTTCATGTGCATGTGGATGCTTCTTGTATAGAGCTTAGTTCGGTGCTAACCCAATGAAGTGAAGGCGATATCGATCATCCTATAGCGTTTTCCAATAGGAAGTTGTCTAAGATGGAGAAGAACTACTCAAATACAGAACACGAGGGATTGGCTATGGTATACGCACTACAGAAATTCCGAGACTATCTGTTAGGTGTGCACTTCAAGATGTATACAAACCATTCTTCTCTAAAATACCTGGTCAAGAAGTCTGTGTTGGAGGGGAAGATCTATAGATGGTTGTTGCTCTTTCAGGAGTATGATTTTGAGGTAATTGTGAAGCCCAGACAATTGAATGTTGGTCCTTATCATCTCTCTCGGATTGAGACTGGTGAAGAGCCTATTAGTTTGGAAGAAGGGTTTCCTGATGTGCAACTCTTTATTGTTTGTGTCATAGACAATCACTTTGCTGACATAATCCAGTCTTTAAAAACTGACACAGCCCCAGAGGGATAGTTTACGCAGAAAAAGAAGGAATTGGTGGTTCACGCAGTTGACTTCTCTGTGTTCACTAGACACCTATATAAGATGGGTTTCGATGAGATACTACACCGATATGTTCCAGATTTTGAACGACCGAGCATCCTCATAGAAGCACATGGAGGAGTGGCAAGAGCCCACTATGCAGGAAGAGCGATCGCGTAGAAGATCCTGCACACAGGACTTTGGTGGCCAACGATACATAAGGATGCAAAATAATATTGTAGGGCATGTGATCCTTGCCAAAGGATGAGGAAACCATCGCGAAGGGACGAATTTCCCTTGAATCCACAAATAACTGTGTGGGCATTTGATAAATGGGCGATTGATTTTGTGGGTCCAATCCATCCGCCAGGGAAAAAGACTGGAGCCTGATATATTATAACAACAACTGAATGTTTGATGCAATGGGTGGAAGTGGAGTCAGTAAAGGACTATAGCACAACCACCACTACGAAGTTTATTTTTGAGTATATCCTGTCCCGCTTTGGCTATCTTAAGATATAAATGAGCGATAGGGGTATGGACTTCTTAAATGAAATGATTTCCGCGATGCTTGAAGAATTCCAGGTATATCATCAGAAAAGTACGCCCTATCATCCTCAAGCTAATGGTATGGTTGAATCCTTCAATAAAATTATGGAGAGCGCTCTAACGAAGGTTTGCAACACGAAGTGAAATGACTGGGATGTACACATACCAACAGTCCTATGGGCATATAGAACTACTTGTAAAAAGCTAACAGGCCAAACCCCTTTCAAGTTAGTCTATGGGTAGGAGGTTGTGATGCCCATGGAATATATTGTGTCGAGTATGTGGATTGCAACACTGACCGATATGGTTGATCGCAAGACTATGGAGGAGCGCTTTGTGCAGCTGATGGAGTTGGAAGAGGATCGGTTTTTGGCATGCTTTCACCATTAGGTTCAAAAGGAGCGCAAAAAGGCATGGCACAATTGGCATATAAAGTAGCGCACCTTCCAGGTTAATGATTTGGTATTATTATATGACAGCAAGTTCATTAACTTCCTTGGAAAATTTCAAATGCATTGGCTGGCACCATATGTGGTCAAGGAAATTACAGATGGTGGCGCAATTCACCTTGCGAAGCTAAATGGAGAATTATTTCTAGGAAAAGTATATGGCAGTCGATTGAAGTTGTACAAGGGTCATCCCACCCCTGCACAATGATTATATGATGATGGGATAGTCTTAGTACTCCAAGCAGCTGCAAGGAAGTATGGGACTATAAACTACACTACTCGAAAATTAGAAAGACGAAGTAAGGAGGTTGCGTGATTGAAGAAAGTAGGGCGCCGAGGGGAGCTGCGCCAAGAAGGATGCACCGCAGAGGTTGGTGTCACGCAACCGGGGCAAAAGTAACTGTTGGGTGCATTGTAGTAGATGGGATGGCCAAATCCTTGTTAGGAGGAGCGCGAGGGATGCATTTATGGGACAACTCTTTGGAAATTTGCTGGCAAAGATGCATTAATGATAGAAAATTGGAGGGAACGGTTGGATTTGAATTCAAATTCACCTATAAATATGGCAAGCTGGCCAGCATTCGAACACTTTTCTTCCAACGAGTTTGCCTTAATCCTTGCTGCCAAAGAGATTATTGTATGTCTGAGAAGATTTGGGAAGATATTTTAGCATGACCATAATTCACCAGCTTACCTGAGTGGTGCCAAGAGATCATCTTTAAGAGAATGATGGCCACTCTCCCTAAAATAGTATCCATGCCATTTGAAGTTGCACCCTCCACTGAAGTACCACCCCTATGCCTACAGTGCCTAAGTCTCCTAGACTTAAGCCTTCTGACGCTAATAACAATCAAAAGAAGTCGCAGTAAGTTACGGTGAGGCAATCACCCCAGAAAAACCCCGCAAAGATTTTCCAAAGGGGGAAAATGAACAAATCATAGTAGCCACATGAGCCCCTTGATCTCGATGAAGAAGAGATTCATGAAGGCATCGAGGAGATGGCTTTCGAAGAGGGTGAGCCTATGAATTGACTCCCAAAGTATATCCCATTGCGTAAGAGCAAAGCCAAGGTGCCTAAAGCTCTAGATACCACCAAATTCATGGTTTCTACACCACTATTGCCAAAGAAGGTGGTGTTTGAGGGCGTCCTATTAGGGCGCATTCCTTTACTCAAGTTGGAGGATTGGGACTTGGGAGACCATGATAAGTTCCCTCAGCTTGCACCAACTAAATACTTGGCGAAAATTTACAATGAGGATACCGGAGTAACGCGATTGGAGCCGATGAAGTGGGTCGTGGGAGTTGAGAAAGCAGGGCTGTTGAACATGCTCTCGGTGTCACACTTCAGCCGAATGATCATTAACATCGTGTGTGTTAGACAATTTCGCACCTTGGTGCATGATGGGTGTCTCTAGATGGGAGAACCCATCCCTATTACCGACATTCAGATCCACATGATAGTTTCTCTACCCTATCAAGGTGTGGATCCCGCAGAGGCATTTGGAGGAAAATTAAAAGAAAATCAACTTGCATACCAGATGAACAGTGAGTTTGGATCGGTGAAGAAGTCGCGCAGATACTCCATCTGATCCATTACAGACAAAGCAATGCAGTTCGCCACGCAGATCTTGGCCTGCAAGATTATGCAGAAGTGTCATGCGGATGAGGTTCCAACACCGGTGATTTCATTGGCTGCACAATGTGCTAAAGGAGTCCAGTACAACTGGGCTTAATACCTCTGTAAAGAGTTTTTGGCAAATTGTCGTGAAGCCTAGGATGTAGGAAAGACATTTCATTATGCCTAATTATTATTGTTGATAGTACTGGTATCATGGAGGATGTCGGAGGACAGTTGGTTTCCTCCGCAAGACCCATACCTTCCAGAGACAGTGAAGTTAGCACTGGGCGACCAAAGATCTAGCACTGGTCATGAAGACCAACATGTTTTGGGTGGTTGTAGAGATGGATCTCTGCACAGTGATTAGCTAGAGGCTGAGGCTGTCACCTATTCTATATGAACAATTGGAGCCTTATACAAAATGCAAGAAGGATTTTCACAATGTTTCTATCTACGCGTGACGGGATCCAAAGAAAGCATGGTATAAGTTTCCCTACCTTGTGAGTGAGGCAGATGTACAAGAGATCGTTGCTAAATGGCCAAGGGACAAGATGGTTCCATCAGATCCAGGCGTAGGAACAAGCAAGGTTGGGGAAAGTACCTCCGCGCAGACCACAACAGCACAAAAATAGAAGGAGGCAGAGCAGGCTGCACCTCGAGAGAAATTTGTGCAACAGAAGGAAGCTTCTGCCAAGGAAGCTACTGCTAAGGTAGCTACTGAAAAAGAACGGGTGGCCAAGGAGAGCGTAGTAGAGGTTGAGGAGTGTGCTTCTCAACACATAGAGGACCAGGAGGAGTCTGTTCTTGAAGGAGGTGGGGGCGGGCAGGAGGGCACCCCCTTTTAGTCGAAAAGCAACCAAAACAAACAACTTATGAACCAAGGAAGAAGCAGAAGTCCACTAGATTCTCCAAGGTGGATCTGCTAGTCCTCACTCAGGGGGAATTGGATGAGATTGGCGTCAAGGTCCGTAACACAACAATAGAGTCATGGACACAGTTCGAACAACAGTACCAGTAGGGGCTGGGAAATGTGTAGAAGGATCTGTGCGATCTATAGATCCAAATAGGGCAACTGCAAGTGAGTGTTGGCCAGGCGAGTGGGATTCATGCAAGCCTGCAGCAAGCAAGCACGACCATTCTAGATACAGATCAGACTCTAGATCTTAGAGTCATTGAATTTCTAGACAGGGCCCAACATGCCCAATCAAAGGAAGAAAACACCAGACTGTCACAGATCAAGGATCTATATGTCAATCTTGTGGCAATCCCTATCCGAACCCTCCACAAATTGCATCAAGGCATATACGACGAGATGACGGTTAGAGGGCAGCGGGCGGCTGCTGGTGATCATTGAAGTCAAAACCAACAACCTGAAAATCTTTGCAAAAAAGGTGCAGATGTTGAAGGAGAAAGAAGAAATGGCCACGCATAGACAACAGTTGGAAGCAGTGATTACACAGGTTTGTAATGCGCTACTTGAATTCAATATTTCCACAAAATTAGAATCAACGAAGAAGATACAAATGTTGGTTATGACAGTGAGGGAATCAAAGGATGAAATCGACCGAGTCTGATTTGAATTACAACTACAAATTTCAGAGCTCCAATTGAAGTTGCAACCAACAAATTCGCCAAAGGTCCGGGAGCAACGATCAAGGAAGGAATGGCCACGTTAGATGCCACAGTCAAGGAATATACCGAATTATTTGAGCAGGCCATGGAGCTTTAGAAATCTCTACTGTAGGACCCCACTTTGCAGAAGATTAGCACTAACATTAGGGAAAAGCAGCAACAATTTAATGAGATAAGGTTGAACACACACACTTTGGCGCCTATACAATGGTTCGCTCGATTGTAGGAAGGAAAGTAGCTACAGACTAAAATTGAAGAGATGTGCAAGAAAGAGGCCATTCTAAGGGCCAGAACAGAGCCTTGGATAGCGGAAACCAGTCAACTCACTCTATCCATGTTGAACAAGTTAAAGGGCATCCAGCAGACACAAAGGATAACGGGCCTCGCGGTGGAAGGCCCTACTACAGAGAAGCTCGTCGAGGAAGTACAACGAGAAGTATGCAGGGCACAACTAATTTGTAGGTTCTAAAGATGGAGTTTTGCAAACTCCAAGACAACATTGTAGCGCCAGCTGAGTGACTCGAGGACGAGTCACCAAATTGTGTTGGGATCCTGTTGGGAAGGGGTCCTAGGGTAAATTTTGATAAATTTTGTAATTTCTTTTTGTAAAGATGTAAAGTCTCTGTGAAGCGGAGCGCGAAGCTAGTCAGAGTCAAAGGGGATTTAGTCCCTTAGGTGAGTAGTTTATAAGAAGGTTTTGAGACCTACCAATGGTCCACAAACCATGGTATTGTAAAAGCAAGGCAATAAATAGAAGATTCATAGCGAGTTTAGGAGAGCATATAATTGTTAGAAATATTTGTAAGGGAAAGTAAGCTAAGGAAAGATTTGTTTCCTGTACTTAGGTGAAGGGGAAGGCTCCTACAGCTGAGTGCATGGAGACCTTGGTAAGTCCGCAGGCTGAGTGCACGGGCCCCTATAGCTAAGTGGGCAGGGAAAAGAAGTTTTTACTTGAATGATCATATCTAATAAAGATAGTTTTGAGCCAATATTTGTGAATCTATGTATTATTTCTTACTTCTGCAAATTTTCTGTATTTTCGCTTTGTATTGTAAATTATATGAATTGATGCTTGTCTTGTGCGTGAAAGTGGTAGATCATTATTGTTTATACATGTTATGACTAATTAAAGGACTTCGTGAAGATCTGGAATTTGTTTAAAGTGAATTTACTGTAATAATCTATTCCAGAAGGGTCAGGGTGCGTGAACTAGGGTGTAGGAGCATTCTTTCAAGAGTTGGAGCTTCCTGATAAATTGAATGATTTTCTAGAGTAATAGGAATTTGGAGCTTCCCTTTTAGTTGAGGCTAGGAAATGTTTTACTCATAAATCATATTAGAAAAGTATTCAGTGGTTTTTTTTCCCGCAAGGGTTTCCACCTAGAAAATATCTTGTGTACTTCTCTTGTTATGTGTTTAATTGTTATTAATGCTATTAAATTTAATAATTAACTAATTGGAGTTATGTTTCATGCCCCTCTCATGATTTCCAACAGTTTCTTTTATTTTTCTTCATCGGAGGATTTCTCACCTTCATCTTCTAAGGATTTGTTGTCATTTTGGGTATAGAAACTCTTATTTTTTGAACTTATTTTCCTTCTTTAATTTCCTATATTTATTCTTCTCTTTATGATCATCTTCATTATTTTCTTCATTGTATAGACATTTAGATTCATAATGACCTACATTTCCATAATTAAAGCATTTGAAGGGTAACTTACCTCTGTGCTTTCCAGATACTCTTCTCAAATTTATGGAAAACTTTTCCTATTCTTCATCAGATACATAGCCCCAGTCTTCTATATATTCTTTTATCTTCTTATTAGCTTTGAAAGTAGCCTCCCTTGATGTATATTTTTCTTCTGAAGTTTTCATTTCATAGATTTTCAGTGTTCCATGCAATCGATCCATTGTCAATGTGTTGAGATCATGCATCTCCTAATGGTTTATACTTTGGCATCGAATCTAGATGGAAGAGATATCAATGCCTTTTGAGATATAAAGGAATCATCCATGCATTTATTAAGTCCTCTTATGGTGTTAATTATTTCATCCATTTGAATAAATAATTTGGTTATTTCCTCATCTTCTTTCATCTTTAATGACTTAAACTGCATTCTATAGACTTGGATTTCGGCTTTCTTTACTTTACTATCACCTTCATAACAAATCATCATCTCATACCATTTATCTTTGATTTTTTTGCAGTGCATGAATTGAACCAACTCAAGTTCACACAAACCACTTAGGATTGCATTCATTTCTTTAGCATTCTTAGTGAACTCTGGCTTATCACCTTTATTAACCAATTCACCTAGCTTTTCGTAGCCATTTTGTAATGTGCCCTAGACATATACACCAATAGAAATTATGTAGTTTCTCATTTTTACCTTCCAAAATTCATAATTTGTTATGGTGGACATGGTGGATTTTTATGTGGAATTTCCATCCTAGTTATCCATTATCTTAGATCTACCTTCCAATTTCTAGATTTCTACTTGTAGAAATTCTCACTGTAGATTAGTCTGATTATGCAATGTACTAAAGAAAAATACTTAATCTACTTCTACAATCAAACTTGCAGAAGCTTAATCGATTTGAGCAAGATCAAACAGAACACATATAACAGAGAAGAAGAATCAATAACACATGAAAACACAGAAGAATAGTCTGGGGAAAGCCTCAACTAAAAACCCTGCCATTTGTATTATCATACAAGTGAAAATATCTCAGGATTACACAAAGCTTTAGCTCTCACACCTATCCATCTCTCAGTACAATCCCTCTTACTACTCATAGATAGACAAGACAACTCATATGCATTTCCCTCTGTCCTCCAAGCCTCCTATTTCCTTGCGTTATTTTCCCTGGGTGTTCCTGTTGTAACCTTGTGTGAAAATAATCTCACACACTACTCCAACACACTTTAAAACTGCGCAAATATCAAGGAATGAATTCCTTTTGCATGCAAGAGATTTTCTTATAGGGAAATTCTAGCAACTGATAGTACACTATCCCTGCCTCTAATCTCAATTGGTTCTTTGTCTAAATTGACATGCATGCCTTATTTATGAGAGAATATTCAGTTATCTGGAGTACACTAGTTTCATGCATGCATGCATTAATTGATTGAACTCACAATCATTTCCACAAATTGTTTGGAACTAATCTAACTGGACTTAGCTCAGTTAACTGAGCTAACTAATTACAACTCAAATACAACTTGTCCTTATCCCCTTAATTAAGGGATAACTTCCTCAATCACAGGGATAATTGTTGCATGACTTCACAAAGACTTCATGTTTGAATTTCTCCAACTAATTAATCCAAGATGAATTAATTAATTATTTTTCAAACAGCTGGTGAGACTAAATTCGAATTTTAATTCTCAATTTTAATTCAAGGACAAATTAAAATTGGAATATCTTGAAATGTTATTTTTAGCATTTCTTGTTGCTATTTTCAACACTCCCTCTCAACAAGAAAGGGATTATCTACCACCCCGATCCTGTCTCTATGGAACTCAAATTTACACTTTGACAATGCCTTAGTCAAAGTGTCAGCATCTTGCTCCTCAGTTGAAATATACTGCAACAACATGTTCCTCCTCACCACACAGTCTCTGAGATGATGATACTGAATGTCGATATGCTTGGACCTATCATGAAATACTAGATTCTCAGAGAGTTTGATACAACTCTGATTATCACAATAGATTACAGTTGGATCCATCCTCTGATCAAACAAACCAACTAGAATTTTCCACATCCAAATAGCCTCACATGTTTCTTGACTTGCAGCCATATATTCAACCTCTGCTGAGTTGCGTGCAACTGACCTCTGTTTCCTGTTGTACCAAGAAACTGCAGTTGAACCAAGGTTGAAAATTCCTCCTGATGTGCTCTTCTGATCTGATGGACTCCCTGACCAATCTGCATCTGTGAAGCCCTGTAGCTTCACTTCCTCTGACCTTCTGTACCATAATCCATATTGAGATGTGCCTCTGAGTTATCTAAAAACATGCTTAGCCACCTTCCAAAACAGCTTGGTAGGTTGAACCATAGCTTGACTCAGCTAGTTCACCGCATAGCACAAATATGGTCGTGTGTTCGTTAAGTACATCAGTGAACCCACAAGCTGCCAATAAACAGTAGCTTATACTACTTCTCCTAAAGTAGCATCCTCCTTCCTCTAGTTACATACTAGAGGAGTCTGCATGGGCTTGCACTTCTCCATGTGGAATCTCCTGAGTATCTCATTGGCATACTTGCCTTGAGACACAAACAACTCCCCATCCTTCTGCCACACTTCCATGCCTAGAAAGTAGTGCATGAGACCCATGTATTTCATCTCGAACTCTCTTGCAAGGTCCTTCTTGCAAGACATGATCAACTAATCATCACCTATCAATATCAGATCATCAACATAAAGAACAATGATCAACTGCTTACCTTCCACCATGATGTGGTGCAAGTTCGCATTCGCTTCACTCTTTGTGAAGCCCAACCTGGTGAAGTAGTTGTGAATCCTAGTGTACCAAGGACGAGGTGCTTACTTCAGCCTGTACAAAGCTCTCTTGAGTCGGCACACATGCGACTCACGATCGAAGGTCTCAAAACCTTCCGGCTGCTCTATGTACACCTCTTCCTCAATCTTGTCATTAAGGAAAGCAGTATTCACATCCATCTGATGGATCTTCCAACCCATCTGTGTTGATAGTGCCAACATCGATCTGATAGATGAGTACCTTGATACATGAGAAAAATTCTCATAATAGTCGATCCCCTCGACCTGTGAGAAACAACGGGCAACAAACCTTACCTTATGTTTCTCCACACTACCATCAGCAGCTTGCTTTACCTTGTAAATCCAACAAGAACTCACAACTAACTTTCTCTTCGGTCTTGGAACTACATCCCAAACATTGTTCCAAACTATGGAGTCATACTCCTCCACCATAGCATCAACCCAAATTGGTTGTTCCACTGCTTCCTCAAAGGAAGATGGCTCGGTCTCAACACATTCCCCAAAAAGGGCCATGTATCCAATGTACCTATTAGGTGACCTCCTCTATCTGCGTTGAGCAGATGGTTCTCCCACATTCTCTCTCGCATCCGATAATAATCTGTCAACTTCTCTCATGTGCTTCCGCCCATCTCTGGAAGACTCTGCTTGAGTGGATGTCTCCACTCCCGGAACCTTTGCATGCGGCTGCTCCACATCAGTTTGAGGCTCCTCCTCCTTATGAACCAAAAGTTCCTTCACAACATATAGTTAGAGCTCCCTCTCAAGGGAAACTCACATGGCCTTCTGCTCATCAAACTTGAGATATCTACGAACCATTGTCCTCTGACTGGTAGGCAAATACACCTGATAGTTGTGGGGTGTATCAGTGTACCCCACAAGTATCCCCAACTCTGTTGTCATCTCACATTTCTTCCAAGCATCCTTGGTCACATGGAAATAAACCTATGAGCCAAATATCCTGAAGTGACCCACATCTGGTCTCTTCTCGGAGAAAGCTTCCTCTGATGTCCTCATCCCACGAATGTGATGCAGGCTTCTATTCTACAAATAGACCATTGTGTTGCATGCCTCAGCCTACAAATCAAGTGGTAGGCCTTTGTCATGCAGCATCGCCCAAGCTGCCCCACAATTGTTCTGTTCTTCCTTTCGGCCACCCCATTCTACTATGGGTTATGAGGTGTCATCAACTCCCATTTGATTCCTTCTGTTGCACAGAAGTCCTTAAACTCTTGAGAGAGATACTCTGCTCCGTTGTCACTTCTCAAGGCCCTGATCTTATTCCCTGATTCTTTCTCAACCAAAGCTTTGAACTCACAAAACTTTGAGAAGGTTTAATCCTTCTTCTGCATGAAATAGATCCAGCACTTACGAGAAAAATCATTAATGAAAATCACATAGTACCTTTGTTTCGTGGTGGATGTTGTCGAGAATGGTCCACACACATCTGTATGGACTTGCTCCAAGATTGCTTCAGCTCAACTGTCTTGATCATGAAAGGAAGACTTGGGGTACTTTCCCAAGGTACAACCTTTGCATGTGTCCACTTGCTCAAGTTTACCCTTGGGAAGTCCGGTAGAAATCTGTTGCATTATCTTCGAGGTCCCATGATGCAAGTGGCCCAACCTCTTATGCCATAACTCGCCAATGTCTTGGCTTTGCACCAATTCTGCTTTAGAACTTAATGCAGCATAGTCATCTACCTCCAGCTTGTAGAGATTCTTCACTTGAATCCCAATCCTCCTGGTCTGACCCATGTCTATGTGTCTTAGGAACACCTTTCCTTTATTGAAGACTACATCATAGCCTTTGTCTTCGAACATCGCGACCGATACCAAGTTCTTCTTCAATCCAGGCACATACTTTACATCAGTCAGGGTGAGAGGAACTACATGCTCCCTCTAAAACACAACCATACCTTCACTTGAAACATGGTACTTTCCATCATCGCCCATCTCTATGTGCATCTTGAGGTCTTTCTCCTCAAGGTACTGAATAAACTCTTATCGCTAGTCATGTGGAATGAGGCTCCATTGTCCAGGTACCAAACACAACCCAAAATCAATGAAACCATGCATGAGATGAGGGTAAAATCCAATTTGAACTAAGAGGCTAATGCCTCACCTTTAGATCCTTTGGAGGATCCCTTCTTGGATTTCTTCAATGGACACTTAGTTGCATAATGGCCTATCTCATTACAATTGAAGCATATCACTTTATATTTGTCAATATTCTTCCCACCATGAGAAGAAATCAATTTAGAATGGGAAGCCTTCCCTTACCCTTTCCTTCCCTTACTTTCTAAGGCTAGATTTTCTTCATCATCATGCTCAGATGAAGAACTATTTGTGGTGCTCCTCCTGATCTCCTCCTGCATCAGATCCGACCACAGTCGTTCCTAATCTGACAATTTCTCTCTTCCATTCACTGAGTCTTAGTAGCTATGCTAGCTCTTATGAAGACCGAGGAGAGAAAGACTCACCATATCATCATCGACTGTCATTATTCCTACACTTCCAATCTCATCTCTGCAGGTGGTGAGCTTTTTCAGATATGTAGAAATATTGTCGCCCTTTTCACACTTGATTTTTCGAAGCTTGTCCTTGAGTGCCAGTTTCCTCTGGTCACTATTGTTCTGATATAGGTCCTTCAATGTATTCCACTCTAAGAATGGAGTCTCCTTCCAATGGAGACTCGAGACAATATGGTCTCAAACTCCCTCCAGAAGAATCCTCCTCGCCTTCACCACACACTTCTTCCATTCTGCCAATTCTTGGGCATTAGCTACTACTGGCTTGGGGATTTCTTGATCAATGAAATCCTTCAAACCATTGTCTTCTAATACAGCTTCCATTTGATCCTTCCATGCTATGTAATTCAAGTTGCCATCCAGTGCATACTCGAGTCTCAAGCCATTGAACACCATTGGAGAACTTAGAGGTGTGATAAGAATTCGATTTTGTACCTGCAATCAAGAACTTCAAACTTCGACTTTTCCTTTCTCAGTATGTTGTTCACAGCTCTGATCACCTTTGCTCTGATACCATGTAGAAATTCTCACTATAGATTAATCTGATTATGCAATGTACTAAAGCAAAATACTTAATCTACTTCTACCATCAAACTTGTGGAAGCTTAATCGATTTGAGTAAGATCAAACATACCACATATAATAGAGAAGAAGAATCAATCACACATGAAACACAGAAGAATACTCTGGGGAAAGCCTAAGCTAAAAACCCCGCTATCTATATTATCATACAAGTGGAAATATCTCAGGATTACACAAATATTTAACTCTCACAGCTATCCAGCTCTCAGCACAATCCCTCTCGCTACTCATAGACAGACTAGACAACTCATATGCCTTTCCCTCTATCCTCCAAGCCTCCTATTTCCTTGCGCTATTTTCCCTGGGTGTTCTTGTTGTAACCTTGTGTGACACTAATCTCACGCATTGCTCCAACACACTGTAAAACTACACAAATCTCAAGGAATGAATTCCTTCTGCATACAAGAGATTTTCTTATAGGAAAATTCTAGCAACTGATAGCACACTGTCCTTGCCTTTAATCTCAACTGGTTCTTTGTATGAACTGACATGCATGAGTTATTTATGAGATAATATTCAGTTATCTGGAGTACACTAGTTTCATGCATGCATGCATTAACTGATTGAGCTCACAATCAGTTCCACAAACTGTTTGGAGCTAATCTAACTGGACTTAACTCAGTTAACTGAGCTAACTAATTACAATTCAAATACAACTCATCCTTATCTCCTTAATTAAGGGATAAATTCCTCAATCAAAGGGATAATTGTTGCATGACTTCACAAAGACTTCATGTTTGAATTTCTCCAACTAATTAATCCAAGATTAATTAATTAATTATTTTTCAAACAGCTGGTGAGACTAAATTCGAATTTTAATTCAATGACAAATTAAAATTGGAATATCCTAAAATTCTATCTTTAGCAATGCTACTTTTAGCACTTCTATTTTTAGCATTTCTTGTTGCTATTTTCAACACTACTAATATAACCTACTACGATATCAATTGTTAGAAACTAGGATAATAGAGACTTTGCTTAATTCATTATGGATCAAAGAAGCCTGAATATAAAAAATATCCAATATTTCAATTCATTTGAAAATTAATCATGTAAAAACCACATAGCATCATGATCGGTTTTTACCTTGAAGTGTCTTCCCATTAGGTAGGGTCACCATTTCTCAAGTGCATGTAGTATTGCCAACATTTTCTTCTCATAAATAGCTTTGTGTAAATACTTTCGTTTGATTGGACGACTTTTGAAAGAAATGGGTCTTTCTTCTTGCATTAAAATAGCATCAATTCCATTTCCTGAGGCATCACATTCCACAAAAAAAAAGGTTTTTGTGAAGTTCAACGTAGCTAAGACCGATGCTTGGCACATTGCCTCTTTAAGATGTTCAAAGGCCTTCGTTTCTTCTGGAGTCCATAACAATGCATCTTTCTTCAATAATATTGTTAGAGGTGCTACTATTCTCCCATAATTCTTAACAAACTTGCTATAATACCCTGTCAACCCGAGAAATCCTCGCAAATGCTTTATGGATGTGGGGATTTTTCATTCTTTAAAGGCTTTAATTTTGCTAGGGTCTACCTTAACACCTTCATGTGATACAATATGACCCAGATATTCCACCTCCTGTACTTCAAAGAAACATTTCGAGCTTTTTGCATATAATTGTTTCTCCTCCAATAGTTTGAGCACCCTCTCAACATGTTGAACATGATCCTTCCAAGACTTGTTATAGATTAGTATATCATCAAAAAATACTAACACAAATTTTCCAAGGAAGGGTCTGAAAATGGAATTCATCAAACCTTGAAATATAGAAGGTGCATTGGTAAGGCTAAAAGGCATGACCAAAAATTCATAATGACCCTCATGTGTTCTAAACGTTGTTTTCAGAATGTCTTCAGTCTTCATTTTGATTTGATGATATCGTGAATGAAGATCCAACTTGGGGAAGTAAATTGATCCAACAAATTCATCCAATAGTTCATCAATGATAGGAATGGGAAATTTATCTTTAATAGTGAGCTTGTTGAGCTCCCTATAAGCCGGACACATGCGTCGTGATCCATCCTTCTTGTGCACCAATACTACTAGAGCAGAGAAAGAACTTTGACTAGGTTGAATTATACCAGCCTCTATCATTTTTGCAACCATACGTTCAATTTCACTCTTTTGGGAATAGGGATATCTGTAAGGCCTGATGTTTGGATGAACACTTCCGAGAATTGAATGAATAGCATGATCATGATCACGAATAGGTGGGAGACCTTTGCGAGTCTCAAATACCTTGGAATGATTGTCCAAGAATTTTTGGAGATCTGGAGAAATAGATGATTTTGACATGGGAACCTCTAGCAAACATAATTATGCAATTACGCCTCGTTGTTATTTCTTTAGAAGCTTTGTCATTCCATTAGAGCTGATTATCTTTCTTGGTTTCCCTGTGATACCTCTTAATTCAACTTCCTTTCCTTCCGAAGAAAATTTCATGAAAAGTTCTTGAAAATTAAAATCTATTGTACCCAAGGATTGTAGCCATTGGACTCCTAGTACAACATCAGCACCACCCATTGGAATGGAAATCATTGGGCTATTCAATACATATTCTCCCATGGATAGCCTAATATTATGGCACTTTCCAAAGCAATTTATGGTTCCTCCACTTGCAACCATCACTTGACACTCTGGTTATGGATATAGGAAGCAATTCAATTGCTTGGCTATCTTACAATGAATAAAATTATGGGTACTACCCGAATCAATCAACACTATTACCTTTTTCTTCTTGATATGTCCTTCTATCTTGATAGTTTGAGGAGTGGTAATTATGGGCAATGCATTACAAGATATGGTCGGATTCGTTTCTTCTTTCTCTAGGGTTTGTTCTTGGTGTATATCATCTTCTTTTGACAGTTCTTGTTCCTTTTCTTCCTCCTCTTCAAAATCTATATAAAATAATTTCTTCTCAGCACACTTATGGCCTTTAGTGTATTTGTTATCACAACTATAACAAAGCCCTTTTCTCTTTTTTTCTTCCATTTGTTGGGGTGTCAACCCTGTAGGTTGTGGAAGGCTAGGGGAACCTCATGTTAGATGTTATTCTTTAAAGTCCGTATGAACACATCAATCATATGCTCCTCTGGAATATCTCTTATCCTTATATTCAATTTTTGGAATCCCTCAATGTGCTCCATCATGAACCCTTTTGTTTGAGGTTTATCAATTGGCTAAAAAAAGTGTTGCTTTTTGTATCCTCATAATGTGCTATCATTTCTTCCATAAAAATTTCCCAAGTAACAATTTGTTTATGAGAGAAAATCCATCATTACCATACAAACTGATTTGGTTCCAAATATAAAGTTGCAATGCATACCTTTTTGTGTGTTTTTCACATTATGGAGATCGAAATATTGCTCCATATGTAGTATCCATCTTACGGGATCCTTGCCATCAAACTTCCTCATATCGATCTTTGGAACATGGTGGATCTTCAATCCAACATTAGATTCTATGAAATCATGATTAACATTTCTCTTCTTCTCATCATGAATTTCCTTTACTACCCTTTCACCATTAGTAAGCATTTCTTGTAGCAACTTATTCAAATCTATCTTCAAATATTCCATCTTAGCGTCCATATCGTTCATCTTAGCTTCCATTCCATCCATCTTAGCTTCCACGCCATCTATATTAACTTGCACACCATCCATATTAGCTTCCATGCCATTCTTCTCAACTTCCACAACATTCATCTTAGCTTCAATTACCTTTAGTGAGAGTGAAATTTTTTGCACTTGGTCTCGTAATTTTTATATATCATGTTGTATTTCTTCCTCTTCTTCATGATTCATGCTAGAGATTTCAAGTTGCTTAATAAGTGTTTCCATTTTCTTTCTTCGGGGCATCAATTAATGATAATTATGCTTCACTATGCCCTTTGAACTACAACCTAAATTTTGAACCCAAACTTATTAAAAAAAATTAAAAGGACTACACACCTTTTTTTTTGCTTTGTATAAGCTCGATATTGAATTTGTTGTATCTCTGTAATTGAGGACCTCCAAGGTCTAAAATTTCTTCCTGCAATAGCCCTCTGAGTCCTCTTTCCAATGCCACTAGTTTGATCAAAATTGGATTCTCCAAGAAAGAGTTATGCCCAATCTCCCAAGATGACCTGATTATATAATTCTTCAGTAGAGTGAACTTGTACGACGTGCCACGTGGCACTGTTTCGACCTTCGGATCTAAAAAAGATATGCAGGAAACTACATTCCATCCTCTTTTTGTAACTTCTTACAAAATTTCAATCCGATGCTCAAAGAGAAAGCTATGATGATTCTTCCAAGGTCACATGTTTGCAATGTAATTCGGAAATCTGCAAAAACCCTAACTTCCTCAGATCATATCTCCGAAAATATAGCGAGGCAAGATCTGAAATTTGGACCCGATGTTTAGAACGATTTTGTCTCAAATGGGTTTGTTTTAGCTTCTGAAACATCGCAAAAAAAAAAGTTATAGCGAAAATTCCACGATGACTTGTTTGGAGCAGCGAAACCCTAGAATATATAGAAGATTTTTCAGCGTAAATCACATTTAGAAAAACCTTTGTCGACGTGTTTCGAACCAACTAGTGTGGTTCACCACCAGGACAAGTTGTCCTGATGATGAACCACACTAGTTGGTTCGAACGCGTCGACAAAGGTTTTTATAAATGTGATTTATGTCGAAGTTGTCCTGATGATGAACCACACTAGTTGGTTCGAAACGCGTAGAAAAAGGTTTTTCTAAATGTAATTTACGCCGAAAAATCTTCTATATATGTTATGGATCATAGAAGCCTTAATTCAACAATTGAAACCCTAGAATCCAAAGCTTTGATACAAAATGTTATGAAACCAGCTCACAAAATATAGAAAAGAAAGATCAACACCTTAGAATTTAGCCTCTTGGAGGGGACAACCTCCTTTACATTACACAAATGAACAATTCTTGGATGATACAAATGACAAAACCTCCTTTCTATATATAGGAGTCTAAGGGGTCACAATATAATCAAAGTTGACATAATAATAATAATATAAGGGCACACAACAATAACGATAGTGGGTTTCTATGGGGAACAATAATAACAATATGGGGATAATAGGGGCACAACAATAACAATAAGGGCTACAATGACAATAGTAATGGGGGAATCACTAGTATTATAGGGACCTAACAAAAACCACTATCAATCCTCCATGCCAATTACAACACATAACCAGATAATCACATGCATACACCATGCATCCATAAATCAACAAGGAAAACATGCATGCAACATGTTACATGCAAAGAAATCTAGTTGTAGTTGTTGATCCACATGTTCCCTTGTGCTTTCATGGTTTCCTTTGCCTTCTTTCTCCGAATCCAATGTATGCCCCAAAGTGCTTCAAGAATACTCTAAGTGTGCAAGAGTAGGAGAGGATGAGATAATAGAAGAAATATCTAAGATAAAACTAACAAAAGGTCTGTGAATTGATCCTCATAAGACTTTTTATCATTGAGGCCTCTATTTTCTTCATTTTCCTCTATTTTTCATTCAATTTTCCTCACATGGAAATATGTGACCTTTCAACTCCCTTTTCTCCTATTTTACTTTATTTTCATAAATAAATGTCAATTATTGTCACTTTTCCTTTGCTAATGTCTTTACCAATTTCCTTAGCCATCATAAACCAAAAGTGATCCCCATCACTGTGTTCTTCTTGACATTCAGCTTGGAATACATGTATCGTGACCTTGATCTTATATTTTTTACATGGAAAATCAACCTAGCGCTGTTACAAACCCCTCCCCCTTGGGGGAACACCATCCTCGGTGTTTTATGACACCTATGACTAGAAAAATGCTGGAAAAAAAAACATATTGCCTATGGAGCTTTATATCCCAGCTCGTTGCAATATTTACAATGATCACTGTTGAAAACATGACAATCATACCATTTAATGGAGCTTTATATCCCAGCTCGTTGCAGTATTTACAATGACCAATGCTGAAAACATGACAATCATACCATTTAATGGAGCTTTATAACACAAATCATTGTAGTAGTTAAAATATCAACCACATATATACTTATAGACTTTTTCTTCAACCAGAAAATAATCATATTGCCTATGGAGCTTTATAACCACAACTATATACAATATTTACAATCATATCCACATATACGCATGCACATTTTCTCAAACAACAAATAAAAGGATATGATGCCTGCGTTAATCAACAAGGGAATCTATAGCCTCGCACCTCCACCCTCAAAAGTAGTACCAGGATTCACCTCCTTCCCAGGAAGTCCATAATCCACTTCCAAAGTCAAACCTACATCCAATGTTCAACGCTACGATCTTGTGCTACTTTTTCTCTTAGTGAACAGTTATCAGCTCATTGTTTCATGGCACACTCCTAATGCACTTATGATTCCATCTAAAAATGATAATTACCAAAACAAATTCATTCCTCGACCTTCCCTTCTCTACTACATAGTCTCTTGAGTAATGAAGTCACCCCCTTCCGTGTAGTCACACACCTTCCAAGGTATGCTGGTATCCCCTTTTGTGCTACACAGTGCCTCGAGCGATCCATCCTTTAGCAAAGTTTCCTCGCATTGGAAGGTCCAAAACCATGACATATCCCTACCTCAAAACCATCATACCAGTCATAGCATGCTCATGGAAATCAATGGACACTATCAGTTACCAATGTCCGACAATGGCCCTGCACCTGAATGATTTACCATCATATTGTTGCATATTCTAATTCCTTTTTGTTGTTGTTGTTAATTATTGCAGTTAGTTTCAACCACCCAAATTGGGAATTTCCATGCTTTCATGTACCAAGCACATAATTTCCATTAGATTTAAAATAAATTCAAATCATACCTCATCGATAGCTCTTCAATAAGGTACACCTACAATTCTATACTTCCTGTCACAATAAGTCAAACTAACTCTTCGATCAAATCATCTTGTATAAACATATCATATCCGGTTAGCTAAAAACTCAACCATCATAAATTAGAATCATAGATCACATGCAACCATTATAAATTAGAGTCATTGATCATATGCATAATAAAACTTAAATAAAATACTGATACATAACCTTCGAATAATTCTTTGCTTCTACCTTTGCTCATAGTCCTTTCCATACACAAACTTAATCGGTTGCCACACCTGGAAAGCACCTAGTGCCTTTTCTCTTCTTTAATCACATACACATACACATAGTGTACATCACAAGCATACATCCACACACGACGTACCACACAATACATATACCTACACTCGGTGTACAACACATACACCTACACTTGGTGTAAAAGACAATACATATACGTACACATAGTACAACACAATGAATACACATGTCATAATGCAACGACTATGCAATGCACATAACATGGTACGACATGTGCACAACACAACATGCACGACATGTACAAAGTTCCACCTACACAACATGTACAGAACACCACATGTACACCACCACCTGCACAATGTGTACACAACACCACATGCACGACATGTACACAACACCACATGCACAACATGTACACAACACCATATGCACACAACACCACATGTAGAAGATGTAAACAACACCACATGTAGAAGATGTAAACAACACCACATGTACACAACATTGCATGTACAACATGTACACAACACCATATGTACAACATGTACACTGCACCACATGTACACAACACCACATATACAACATGTACACAATACTACATATATGACATGTACACAACACCACATATACAAGATGTACATAGTACCACGTATATGACATGTACACAACATTGCATATATGACATGTACACAACACCCCATATATGACATGCACACAACACCATATATACACAAAACCATATGTACAATGTGTACAACATATAAATAATAGTAGTATTGCACATCCAGACTCTACCAAGCAACCTTTCCCCTAGTGTCTTTCCACTATCTATGCTTGTCCCAACATGCTACACATCACACCGCTTTCATTCCACTGATGTATCCTTCACCATAGCCTATCCATAACATAAACATAGGCACAATTATAAGCACATAATATCATGATACTGACCTCACAAAGCTGTTAGGGCTACTCTTCCCACTTGTTTCCTCATAAAACCGGGAACGTCTTCATGCCATTCACCTACATATGCAATCATTATTCCACAAGCATGATCCCTTACAATCATGTCAGACAACAACATACATACATACACATATATATAAACATTAGCATAAAACAATCATAACACTTGACGACATTGTCAAACACTGACATGCATACATACATGTATACATATATAAACATTAGCATAATCATAATATAACACAATTACTAGATATAATAAGGTAAGGTTAAGGGAACTCCTTTTATTCATTCACAGCATGAACAAAATCGAGAACAATAGTTCTCAACTTAACCAAGGCATCTGATACCTCAGATCCATTTACTTTACCTTTCGTGTTACCCTTTTCATGATTGTCTTGCCACCATCCATTTATCCAATGGACCCAACCAATCCAACTATCTGTCATATTCTTGCCTTCAACTGCTCTTATACATGCACTAGGCTTCATCTAGGTCTTGCATTGCCTGTTGGGGTTTCATTTAGCTCTTCCTGAGCTCTATTAACCTTCCTCTTTCCCTAAAAAATTCCCAAGACTCTCAAAACATAAAAGGCAAGAAAAAGAATCAAACAAGAAGAAAACCATGGAAAACCAATAGCAATATGACACCACAAATAAAATGGCATGGTCATGCACCAGATATAACAAAATTTCAAATCAAGCACAAAAAAATCACAAATCACTGAAAGCACAAAAATTTCAATAAACACCATGACTCAAACCCCCATGAGTTACCAATGCTTCCGAAGGAAAGCTCAACCTTAGCCTTCTTCAAGATTTCATGGTAGTATATTTTGCGATGCAATCCCCTGCATCATACTCTCATAAACACACAAATGTCAATGCATAAATAAACATAAGAATATACCGGTTGCCTTCCCTTGTTGTACCTAGCACCTGACCTACAATTGAACACATCCATACCATCTCTCAAGGGACTCTAATTACCCTGTCAAATCCAACCATAACTGGAAACCAACTATTATACCTGTCAAATACATGTTCTTAAATATGGCACATATCCACATAATTTCAAACAAAATCAAGGTTAAGAAGACTTCCTGTATTCATGAAAATCACTCATTCATTTGGAATTGCAATTTCCAAACTTAGCTAAATGAATTCTCACCCAATTACTTTCTCTTACCTTTTCCTTACTGCAATTGAGTCTTATTAGGTGCTATCACATCACCCAACTATTAGTTATATAAAGAACTCAAATATTACCTTGCCATGCTAATACCAAGCATGTTGTCCTGCAACTGTACACACATGTTAGTCACATGTTCCAAAGATTAAAACATCGTGTCTATTAATTTGAAATCAACCTTTAATAAGTCTAACAGCCATGTCATAATCTACAGTCAACTCACAATCATTAGTCATAAGGCTACAACTAGCACCCACTTGCACTCAAGTGCATATCAGCCATCTTAGCACATATTGTGTTAGTAGAACCATCTCAAAACAAGATCATTCCTTCATGCAATATTATAGGCACATACTCATATCATTAAATTAATCAAACATTCAAACAACCTGTAAACATACCATGTTAGCTAAACCAAATAGATGACATAATCAAACTCATACCTCAATGTATCTAAGGGGAGGTTACCACATCTACACAAGTCACAATAACACAACTATATCATCTCATACCTGAATATCATAACCATAAAAATCTGCATAAGCCAATCTAGACTAGCACAATACATATACCATCAAGATCTTAACTGCAATGACAATAATCATCATGCATATGATTGCAATGCACATAACAATAAGTTACTATCATTGATGATTATTTGATGCATGTGCATATGATCGCATTAATTAACTAACATCCATTATGCATGTAACCATGATAACAATTGAATGACAAGCATGTATATAACCACAACCATTAACCGTCATACATGTATTCCAACATACAAACTTGTATGATGATCTTCTCTTACCCCAAGTTCCAGTGTTGCAACCTCGCTCTGATGGTCTACATCTCAACCAACACATTGAAATAATAAGATACCAACAACATCATGATCACATAAGACTGCAACAATGACCATCACCATGCATACATAACAAACACATCAACAACTAACATGCATGCATGACAAACACATTTTTCCCATCGAGTCCAAGTGTTTAAACCTGGAAGCACTTATACTAATCTGTAACCACCCCTCCCACATTTCCCCACCATTAACCACAACCATTAACCGTCATACCTGTATTCCAACATACAAACTTGTATGATGATCTTCTCTTACCCCAAGTTCCAGTGTTGCAACCTCGCTCTGATGGTCTACATCTCAACCAACACATCGAAATCATAAGATACCAACAACATCATGATCACATAAGACTGCAACAATGACCATCACCATGCATACATAACAAACACATCAACAACTAACATGCATGCATGACAAACACATTTTTCCCATCGAGTCCAAGTGTTTAAACCTGGAAGCACTTATACTAATCTGTAACCACCCCTCCCACATTTCCCCACCATTAACCACAACCATTAACCGTCATACCTGTATTCCAACATACAAACTTGTATGATGATCTTCTCTTACCCCAAGTTCCAGTGTTGCAACCTCGCTCTGATGGTCTACATCTCAACCAACACATTGAAATAATAAGATACCAACAACATCATGATCACATAAGACTGCAACAATGACCATCACCATGCATACATAACAAACACATCAACAACTAACATGCATGCATGACAAACACATTTTTCCCATCGAGTCCAAGTGTTTAAACCTGGAAGCACTTATACTAATCTGTAACCACCCCTCCCACATTTCCCCACCATTAACCACAACCATTAACTGTCATACCTGTATTCCAACATACAAACTTGTATGATGATCTTCTCTTACCCCAAGTTCCAGTGTTGCAACCTCGCTCTGATGGTCTACATCTCAACCAACACATCGAAATCATAAGATACCAACAACATCATGATCACATAAGACTGCAACAATGACCATCACCATGCATACATAACAAACACATCAACAACTAACATGCATGCATGACAAACACATTTTTCCCATCGAGTCCAAGTGTTTAAACCTGGAAGCACTTATACTAATCTGTAACCACCCCTCCCACATTTCCCCACCATTAACCACAACCATTAACCGTCATACCTGTATTCCAACATACAAACTTGTATGATGATCTTCTCTTACCCCAAGTTCCAGTGTTGCAACCTCGCTCTGATGGTCTACATCTCAACCAACACATCGAAATCATAAGATACCAACAACATCATGATCACATAAGACTGCAACAATGACCATCACCATGCATACATAACAAACACATCAACAACTAACATGCATGCATGACAAACACATTTTTCCCATCGAGTCCAAGTGTTTAAACCTGGAAGCACTTATACTAATCTGTAACCACCCCTCCCACATTTCCCCACCATTAACCACAACCATTAACCGTCATACCTGTATTCCAACATACAAACTTGTATGATGATCTTCTCTTACCCCAAGTTCCAGTGTTGCAACCTCGCTCTGATGGTCTACATCTCAACCAACACATCGAAATCATAAGATACCAACAACATCATGATCACATAAGACTGCAACAATGACCATCACCATGCATACATAACAAACACATCAACAACTAACATGCATGCATGACAAACACATTTTTCCCATCGAGTCCAAGTGTTTAAACCTGGAAGCACTTATACTAATCTGTAACCACCCCTCCCACATTTCCCCAATTTCACTGGCCTACCAGGGTAAACATGAGACGAAGAGTTACTATGACATGACCCAACATCCTAGATTCATTTAAGGAAGTGGAGCTAGCAACTAACCACATACTGACTATAAATTGACTTCCTATAGGGCTTACAAGACACTTAAAGGATGGACAACCATCCCAGGGGGCCAAACCCTAATTTGGTACCCCTTTTCTTTGCTCTAGACCCACAATCGTACCCACAACAAGGCATGCATACATTTATAGTCCTCCAACTGCATGCACAACACTACCTCCATGTGGTTATAGCCCAATTTCTCTAGTTTTGAGTATGCGGTATCGGGATCAGTGCCACCTTTTTAGGCCTGCCTCTGGAACACTACCCAAAATTGCTTGAGACTTTCCAAAATCACATTTAACATGGAAACAAAGATAAACATTCAGTATCAACTCAAAAACTTGACCTAGACTACCTAAAATATAATAGACATTTCGTCAAACACATGGCAAACATGTAAGCTACAGGTCCTAAATGCATATTTTATCATAGAATACCGAGATCCATTTGAGAATCACTGAGGAGGCCATATGCCCTCTCCACATAACTTCAATAACACTTATTATTCCATACATTCACTAACCAATCAACAATTAAACCATTCATGACAAGAGCCATAGAAGATATACATCATATGAACAACATATAACCAGAAAATAACCAGCATATAAAGAATGGCATCCCACCCATAATATCATCAAGACATTGCCAACAAATATACATGAATCACAATAGAATAATAAATCTTATTAACATATCAAATTACCAACCAAGTCAGGGACTTTCATGTACCACCCAAGCATAGATTGGGTTGAGCCAAATCTTTCTTTTAACTAATCACCCCCATGCCATATTCCAATTATGAATGTGGGATCTCATGGAATAAACCAAGACAAAACCAAACCCAATATTTCAGAGGCCAAACCACCTCAACCCTCAACCAATGATTCCACCTCACGGTCAGACATCACTATTACCAACCAGATCGGTCTCTACCCCAAGTTGTCCAGGGCTCCAAGAACTAGTTACTCAACCACAACCTTCCAGAGCTTCTAGAGCGTTTATCCAATCCGGTTCTTGGGACTAGTAACTCATCCCACCAAGGGTTCCAGAGTGTTTGTCCCAACCTAGGCTCCAAGACTAGTAACTCAACCCAATTTGTTCCAAGGCTTCTAGAGCATTGTTCCAACCCACAAACATAAGGAATTATGAACACCAATTAGAAAACAATCAAGTGGAAAACCCAAAACACCATGGCTATCCAAGAAATGGCAAGGAAAGGCTAAAACCACTGTCAATCCAGGCAATCCTCCATGCCAATGACAACACATAACTAGATAATCACATGCATACACCATGCATCCATAAATCAGCAAGGAAAACATACATGCAACCTATTATCTGCAAAGTAAGCTAGTTGTAGCTGCTAATCCACTTGTTTCCTTGCACTTTCCTTTGCCTTCTTTCTCCAAATTCAATGTATGCCAAAGTGCTCCAAGAATACTCTAAGTATGCAAGAGGATGATAGAATAGAAGAGAACTCCAACCTAACACTGACAAAACATCTATGAACTAGCTCCAATAAAGGTTATATGCTAAATCACTACAATATATACATAAACTAATAAATGATAAGCATATACTCTACCACATATCATGATAACTAAATAATTCATTTTTAATTAAACCTTTCACTACATATAATAAGTAAACTTCCTAATAAGCTAATAAAAAATATTAGATTAAATACTAAATATTTAAATAAAAGTTATATACATTAACACAATTACATATTAGATTAATTAATATAATATTCATAATAATATTTAGCCGACTAAGTCATTTCCCAAAAAAAATATTCACTTAAATATATATACATAGAAATCATTAGCTCATTTTCATTAAATCTTCTCAAGATATTAGGTGTTCCCCTGATCATGGACTCACTTTGAAGTCCAAAACTTTGGGTTTAAAAACTCTTTAACAAGTCATTCAACACACTTTCTCAATACACTCCACATGTATGGATTCATTATTTAAAGCATTTTTATCAATGAGGAATCTACTTTCTTCATTTTCCTATATTTTTCCTTCAATTTTCCTCACATGGAAATATGTGACCTTTCATCTCCCTTTTCTCCTATTTTCCTTTATTTCCATAAATAAATGTCAATTATTGCCACTTTTGTCTTTGTCAATGCCTTTGTCAATTTCCTTAGCCATAATAAACCGAAAATGACCCCCATCACTATGTTTTTCCCAACATTCAGCTTGGAATACGTGTCCTGTGACCTTGGACTTATATATTTTACATGGAAAATCAACCTGGGTTGTTGCATTTTCTACCCTATCAACTAGGAATGTCTATCTAACTTCCTAGCCCAGGGAAACTCCACAGGTTCCCTAGCCCTCCAAGCCTAAGTCTAATAGCAGTCATAGTGTTTCAAAAAAAATATGTCCAACACTCTCCAACCACAACAAAAATTAATCTCATGAGTTCTCCTTTCTTCCTTTCCCTTTCGTTCTCTCCTCCACCTCTCCCTTCAAAACCTAAGTAAAAAAATACAAAAACAAAACAAACAAACAAAAAACCTTTCTTTTCTCGTCCTCCTTCTTCTTAAGGCTCAACTTCTTACCATTAAGGCCATGAATCCCCCCATCCCCCCCCCCTGTGCCTTGAATTAATGACTTTTTGACTCACCCTGCGTCGGATACCTTATCCTGAAATAACTCTGAGGAGACATATTATCAGATTTAGGGAAATTAAATAATAATAAAATGCTAATATTAAATCCTGAAATAAAATTGAGGAGATAACTTATCAAGTTGAGGGGTTCTAAATGCGGGGAGCAAGAGCGGGAGGCGTCATTATTCATCCTCATGAACAAATAAAGATGCAATTCGCTTGGGGATTAGAAATATCAACTAATAATCAAGCAGGATTTCTAGCTTTATGGCAAGGCTTAGAGATAGCAATAACAAGGCAGATACGACACCTGGTATTCTTTGGTTACTCCATGATTCCCATACAAAAAATTCACAAAACCAAAGAGACCTCATAAAATGACATCTCTCCATTAATACTTAGAATCAACTTGCAAATCAGGAAATTTGAAAGTGTGGAATTCTTCCACACCAAGGAAGAACAACCAAGTGTTGAATTCATTGGAAAATCAAGGAGCTACCCTTGAACAAGGCTTGATCATCCAGGGCCAAGGATTCCCAACATTAAGGTTTATTCCATGATTAAAATCCTAAATAAACCTTTTGTTTTCATACCTCGAATCCTTCGAATTTGGAGTCAAATAAATTTTGAAGCAAAGTGCGTCAGGCCAATTAATGGCCACTCTAATAAAAAAACCTCGAGGATAAGATTATGGTAGCCTTCATCTGAGGTGAACGACACTAGTGGATCCAACAGATGGTTCGCCAAGGTGAGTATTACCACTCTCTTGGACAGGTGGCAAGTGATCTATATTGTTTTATTACGTAGAATTACAAATGAACACCACTACATCCCACTAGTTTGGTGGTTGTTAAATGCACACGAATTCTACAGTAGAGGGAATGATACAGCCATGGCTAATCTCGTCAAGTGTAGGTAGAGATAGGACTCAAGAATTAAATGTTCTATGGGATCCATTAGATGGAGCTACGATGGAATAAGCACCTATATATGGTGACTTCTTGTAGTGGATAATTCATTGAGGTCCTCTATAGAACCATGGAGTGTCTACGTAGCCCAGAGAAAGTAGATGAGTTGCAATCACAATTGGCCACCAGCATGGCTTATATTTCTTCGTTCATTTCCAACAAGGTGAATTGGTGGTCACTGAAGTGAGAGCACATTTCACCCCAGTGAGTTAGAAGCTCGAAATGTTGTAGGCTGAGGTTGATCAGTTGCAGATTGCAGTGAATAGTTTAACTCTGAAAGTGGAAAATATCGAATTGTCTATTGAATTAGTGACCCTTGGAATCCTCAAAGAAGTATTTGAGCTAGTGGAAGACCTGCTAGGTGATTCAAGGGCCCGACAAGAGAATGTGAGACTCATGGAGCAAACTATGACGATGCTTCTCCCCCATAAGCGAAAATTGTTCACGTTCAACATCTAGAAGCTCTGAAGCTAAGAAGAATGACACTGTTTAGTTCTATCTAGGCATATTAATATATGTTATGCAAGTATATAGTGTATCTAAGAGTCTTCTAGAGACTATATAAAATAAGTGTCATAAGATTCATTTTCAGTAGATGGAAAGGTAGGAAATGATGTCTTGTTTTGCAATTTTGGAACACAGTAGTTGAAGATCTTTCTCTGAATGTAAAAGGTGCTAGCCTGTAAGCTAGTCGAATTAATATAAAATAGTTGTTTCCTTTAGAAAACAAAATTGAGGGGTTATAAACAATAAAATAATAAATGAAATAATAATATAATAATATTAAGTCATAACAATGAATCTTATAGATGCACAAGAATATAATCAATTTAATATTAATACGCTTATTCAAATATAACTTAATAATTATAAGCCTATGTTTTGAGGTTAATCAAACACTAATCAAGACTAGCCATTAATCAAGGTTAAGGCTAACCATGTGTTTTTATCATTAATCAATCTTAACCATTTATTTCATTATTTAACTTTTTAAGCTTTAGAATACTAGCATATTCGTGCGAGATGTGGGTATGTAGCTAGTATATGCATACTTCGTACTATACTAATAATACTTATTGGAATCAAACACAAAAGTTCAATCAATCAGCATGTAGTCTTATAAGGTAATAAGATCAGGTAGGGCATTACATACACCTGTCCTTCAACAAACTTCATCCTGAAGTTAGAGTCAGAAGGATATAAGCAATCAAGAAGTAGTATGACAATAAGGCGTAACAAAATAGAGGGAGAGATATACTAGCCAAATTAAGTAAGTCAAACAAGGATACCACTTCCCATCTAAAGTCTCCAACTAAACTATAGCCTCATATCCTCCCTAACCTACTTTCACTACCATCATATCCATCATTTGCTGCAACTATGGCATCGACTATACCGATTCAACTCCTGATAGAACCAAGATGGCAGAAGTGTCGACTATATCAACCTAACTTCCCTAGCAGGAAACTGGTAATCATCATCACATGTCTAGGGGAGTATATCCATCACTGGCCTCCCATGATTCCAGGCATGGAGGTTACATGGTGGTAAATGCCTCTACCCCTCCTCAAAGAATTGGGGTCAACACCCTAATATGGACCACACTAGTATGCTAGTTAAATATTTGTCATTGAATTATCTCGTTGAGGAGTCACATTACCTGCAATATGCACCTTACCCCATGTCATAATAGTGCATATCAAGTAGATACGAAATGTAATAAAACAATATATGCCATATAATTCCTCATTAGATGTCTTAGCATCCCCCAATCACTAGCTTGGATCTTGGTTACCACATAGTTCCTTCCAATCTGCAAGTTAGTTCTCATCCAAGCATATATACAACAACTATATCATAATTATCATGTTATTAGGTTCGATATCCAAATACCCACATTTTTTGTATCAATATGCTGGAAGTAAATCTTACATCAGATAAATCATAACTCTAATAAGTCATGCACGAGATAAATCATAATCAATTAATCCATACATCATATAAGTCAAACATCAAATAGTTTAATCAACAAAACATAATCCATCAAGTGTTTTATATAAGTAAGTTCATATACCCAACCGAAATGCATAAATATTACGTAGCATTCATAAATAAAATAACATCAAAATACAAATAAGGCCTCAATGTAGGTAGTTATCTAGGTCAAAATGGGCATCACGAATGGTTAAAAAGTGAGGTGCATTCACAATGTATAGTCTTTGCATCCTCTCAGGTAATAGTTAATGAGGTATTCTTGTCCCCCTGGACCTTAACCTGGTCCACCATGCGGCATCTGAGTTGTTGAATCTAGTGGTGTAATATGCGTAACAGTTCGAACATTACAATTCCCTCATTTGCGACCTGCAATTCCATCCAATCAAGTTTGTGAAACACATTAGAAATATAATTTCATAGAACATATACATGGAAAACATCTTGAGTTTTATGCAAATGGAGTGGCAATACTAGACTATAGGCAATTGGTCCAATTTTATCTTTGATTCTAAAACAAAGTCACCAATCAAATGAGCATTGTGAACTCAAAACGAGAATTTTAGACAAAAAAAAAACCATGAAAAAATAGCCCAAAAATGAAAAGTGTTGATGTTACACGAATTTTTTTTTTTTATATTTTAAGTTTTTGGTAAATTTTTAACATTTTTTAAAAATGGCAATAAAACCCAATAAAAGTCATTTTTTTTGTGCAAAAAAACACCCTGAAAACGAAAGTGTTGATACTGAAATAATGTCTTTTTTTTTAGGTAAAATTTTCACTTTTTTAGCAATGGCATTAAAGATAAAATATCATGACTCTGAAAAACTTTAAAATTCCAACGATTTTTAGGCATGACATTAAAGATAAAATATCACGTCTCTGAAAAGCGTTAAAATTCCAACAATTTTCAGTCATGGCGTTAAAAGTAAAATACTTATGTTTTCAACCATAGCATTAAAGATACAATATCATGACTCAGAAAAACCTTAAAATTTTGATAATTTTTCAACCATGGAATTAAAACCAAAGATTATGACTACAAAAATTCTCAAGTTTTCAACATGTTTCAACCATCGTATTATGGAAAAATTATTTGACTAAAAAAACTTTTAAAATGAACACATGAATGAATGAGTCATTGTACCAAGAGTAATTTCTTTTTTAAATGCTAAAACTATAGCTATTTTAAAATCCTAGGCTAAGACAACTTGACACATTGTAACAAAAAAATTAAAAATCAACCATCAAAATGACACGCAGTGTAGGCGAATTCGACCCATCGCAATGAAAACTGAAAAATCAACCACGAAATTGACACATTGTGGACACAAACTCAATGCATTATAACAAAAACTTTAAAATCAACTATAAAAATGACAAATAATGGGGTCGAGTTGCTAGTTGACGAACCCTGCAAAAAAAATAAAATAAAACAAAGTAATAGATAAATATATAAATAAAATAAAATGAAAATAGAAACAACACAAAAATAAAACATGGAAAAAATAAAACAAACTAAACAAAGTTTAACATATAATAACAAGTAATAAAAATATAAAAAAAAAAAAAAAAAAATAAAATATAATAATATAAAATAATAAATAAATAAATAAAAATGAACTTATCCAAAATAAAAATCTAAACAAAACAAGTGTAATATGCAGCGTTGCTACTTAGTGTCTGCCTCTTATGCAAAAAGTAACCAATAGCAATTGATGAATGCATGAACAAATTCATAAATCCAATAATGAAACACATTTGAATATGATAAATGAAAGTAAGAGAAGTAATTAATGGACTAGATAACCTTCAAGCAAAATAAAAATAGTTGCATACATAATTTTGGATGAAACATTAGCTCCAACATCATCGTTTGTTACAAAAGTTAAAGAGTTTATTCAAATGTGTTTGTGACGTTTATTTCATTTAAGCTTAGGGACGAAAAATAAGGATAGAAATTATATATTATATAAGATATATATATTATATTAATATATAATATAAAAATACTAATAACTATATAATATTACAAGTATTATTAACAAATTGTTTATTTAATTAAATTGATACTCATCCTAATTAATCACAACAAATAAAAATCTATGTAGAATCTCTATTTCGGAAAAATCAAATTATATGAAGTATCATGAGTCATCTAATCATGTGACAAGAAAAGAATTGTATATAAAATATTAATATAAAATTACAATGTTAGCATATTAAAATAATAAAAAAAATATTTACACAGACTCAAGTGTAAAGTGCAAAATATGCTCTCTTTTTTAATTATGATTAAAATTGTAAAGACAAAAGAGAAAATTGTATTTATTGTAGCGTTGACTTAAATTTTATTTTTTATATTGCATCATGATTTAAAATTGAATTGTGAAAATATATAATATAGGTAAGATTTATTGGGGAAAATGATTGAAAGTCCATTCAATAATAAAAATTTGCAAGGGAAAAATATGAAGAAAATAAGGGGAAAATCAGTGTAATATGCAACCTTCTTGCTTTTGTTTTTTAAATCACCTAGTTTTCATAGCTAGTAAAAAGCCCAAAACATAATGACAACTTTTTTCTTTTTTAAATGAAAATATTAAACATGGAAAAATCCATAAATTTAAAAAGAATAAAAAATGATAGTTAATTTAGGAGGTCACATATTAGAGGTTTTTTTTTTTTTTTGTTATGAACAAATTTTAATTGTGAAATTTTGATTTTAAATCACATAAAATTAGTCATTCACCAATCAAAAAATAGAAATAGAAATTTAAATAATTCTAAAAAAAAAAAAATGTCTAATACTTAATTCTACAAAAATTTTGGAAATATTTTCTAAAAAATTGCAAATTAATTAAAGTTATAAAGCAATTTGACAACAAAAAAAAATAATAATAATACGTTGTAATTTAAGGAAAAAATTTAACACAGAAAAGCAAAACATATAACACAAAATAAAAAACATTTGAAGAATTTAATAAATAAAAAACATTAAAATCAAATTATAAACAAAAAATGATTTTTTTAAATATAATAATAATAAAAAACATTAAATAAAATAAAATAAAATAAATTATATTCTAGTGGCTAGAAAACATCTCTCTTCGTCTATTTAATCTAATGTCATGATCTGGTTCTTCATCTTGTCCTAAAAATGAACCACGCTAGATGGTTTGAAATGCATCAACTTATAGTTTCTTAATGTGATTTTTATCAAAAGATCTCTCAACATTCAAAATAAAAAATAGTTAAATAAGGCCAAGGCCCATGGCCCCTCGAGTGTTGGGAGGGGGCTTGGCTGATTCCCATACTTGACCAAGCCCCATGCCAATGCCCAAGGTACCATGGGCTAGGGTGGGAGGCAGTGTGCAGCCCCCAGCCTGCAAGCCCTCGAGAAGTTGAGCGAGGGCTAGTCGGTTGGGTAGCAGCATCGTGGATTATGCGATTATGTTATGCGATTTTTGACACCCATGTCCTCAACCATATTATAAACTTTGAGCTACTTAACAAGTATGAGCCTAACTCTGACTACAGACCTTTGTCTTTATCCCTCTATCTTGTTATGCATACCACCCACATGCAGGAGACCAGTGAAAGCAAAAGACACATTCGCTTCGATAGAAGTAATGTCAACCTTTTCTTAAGGGATTTAGAAAGGGACTTAGTGTCCCTGACTTATAATAACAACATTGATCAAATCTATTACCATTTTACTACCACCCTTTCCACTACCATTAGCAAGTTCTCTAATGAGACATTGTATAAGCAGAATAATAGAACTTCCAATCCTTGGTATGACAAAGACTGTAAAATTGCCAGGAAAGCGATCAAAGTCGCCCCTAATGAAATCATTAAGCTCCAAAATATAAGTATATACAAAGCTCTCATCAAGAGGAAGAAGAGGTCATATATTAATAAGAGACAAGAGCATCTTCTCCACCTTTCTAAAGTTGCACCCATAAAGTTTTGGCGGAATGTGCTTGTTCGAAAACTAAATATAATCATTCTATCCCCTTAGAAAATTGGGATAACTATCTTAAGAAGTTGTATGACTCTTCGGACACCACGGTCACCATCTTAAACACTCCTATTAAGGAAGATACATTTTCTCTGGAAGACATTGAGTCTGGGATTAATAAGCCCGCTAATGGGAAAGTTAAAGATATTGAAGGATAGCAAGTTGAGATATTTAGAATAGGAAGATGTATCCTCATTCCTTATCTCCACAAGCTTTTCAATTTGGTTGTAAAGCATGGCTTCCCTAAGCTTTTGGCGTAAAGCCTTACTGTGCCTATCTTTAAAAATGGGAACAAAAGAATTCCCTCTAACTACGGGACCATTATGATTAGCCAAGATTTATGGGCTCATGTTAGAAAAGAAGGTTAGCCTTTGCTTGACAACGAGGGTAAAAGGGCCAAAGGGAAAGATGGATTAGGAGACAACACTCAACTATCGACCACCTTGTCACTATCAGGATCATTGCAGAGGAATGTCACAATAGTAAAACCAACCTCTTCTATTTTTTTGTGGACTTTAGAAAATATTTTGACACTGTCCCTCGAGCTAATCTCTCGGAGAGACTTAAAGAGATCATGGTTCCTCCTGAACTTAGGATTGTTGTGATCCGCCTCTACAAGACTATCATTGCCAAGCTTAAGACCAACGAAGGGTGGTTTAAAGATATTAAATGTAATATCGAGGTTATACAAGGGTGTCCCCTATCCCCTACCCTTTTTGGTATTTATATCGATAAGCTAGAGGAGTGTTTGGAAATTTCGGGTTGTAAGGGAACCGAGCTCGTTGGCATAACCATTACTCTTCTCCTTTATGCTGATGATATCATTCTTCTTACAAATAGCCATGATGACCAAGACAAACAACTTAACACTCTTCATGCCTTCTGCTCTAAGATGGGTATGACAGTTAATACCAACAAGACTAAAATCATGATCATTAAATCAAAAAATATCACCCATGGTAGTTTCGTCTATGATAACCATTGTCTAGAGCAGGTTTCTTGTTATAAATATTTGGGTATTGACTTTCCTCATCAGCTCAATTGGAATCATAGCATCAAGAAAAGAATTATTGGAGGTTGGAAAGCTTATTATGAACTTGAAAACAATTGTAGGTCGGTCGATCTTTATATTTTGAGTAGAAAAAAGGTTCCTCTTTAAGACTCTCATGACCCCTTTTGTTTTATACGAATGTGAAGTTTGGGGTTGTAGTATATATAGAGAGTCGTGGAGAAAGATTGAGATGATCCAAAAGCAATTCATAACCTATAACCTCAAGATCAAAGGAAATACTCCTTATCTTATCCTCTTGATCAAAGCGGGTATGTCCCCCATTGAAAGTACAACTATGTTTAGATATTTGATGTATAAGAAGAAGCTTTAGAACATGGAATCCAAGAGGCTCCCAAAAATTGCTTCTAACTTTAGTCAAAACCCCCACCTGCACCTCAAGCGTGAGTGGCATAAGGATGTCCAGTCTTGGCTCAACCTTTGGGGGATTAAGGAGGAGATCATCATGGGAAGCAAGGATAGTATCAAAGGTACTATTACCTCTAATTTTAAGCACATGATGTAGGATGGTAAGGAGTTGGAGGGTAAAAGGAAGCTAAGATACTATAAGAAGGTGATCAACCCCACCCTTTATAACTAGAATTATTTCTCTATGTTGACCAACACTAAGAATAAAATTAACATCGCTAGGATAAGAACTAATTATCATGAGCTTCGAAGTGAGAACAGGCAGTGGTCTACTCCCAAGACTCCCTGGGATGATAGAATATGTCAAATTTGTGATACTAAGAAGGTGGAAGATTAAAAGCACTTCCTTTTAGACTGCCCGACACTTTCCCACATCCACTCGCAATTCCCTATCATCAGCGACACCTCCAATCTTCTTGACTTATTAATCCAGACCAACATAGCGATCTTGGAGCATTTCTTTCCTTTCTCCTTGATCACAGAAACAAGATTTTGAAGAATGACAATTAGTCTCTCTTTTTTCTTTTCTTTTCTTGAGGTCCGACAAGCCACATTGGTCTTAGTGGACATTAATCATCATCATCATCATCATCATCATCACTATTTTTTTTAATCTTTTAAATTTTTATTTTTATTTAATCGTTTTTTATTTTATAATGTTGTTTTTTTAATGTTTCATTTAATTTAATTTTTCAATATGATTTATTTTTATGATTTTATTAAATTCATTTTAAAATTTCTTTAATAATATAATATATATAATATATATATATATATATATATAAAATATATATATATTATATATTAATATATAATAATATATACTTTTGCTTTAAAAGTTTTTTATTGTATGTTTTGATTTTTTTTAATTATTATTTTTACTTAAAAATTTTATCTGAATATAGAATTCATAAAAAACTCATTAATATAAGAAACATTGCAAAAAAAAAGAAAAAACACAAGTTTGGAAAACCCTTAAAAAACAAATATCTTAAGACAAAAAACAAGAAGATGAATAAAACAACTTGAAAAATGGTTAAATAATCAACATTTGAAAAAATATTTGCATACTTGGAACATAAGAAATTTTAAAATGTTATAAAAATGCCCAAAAAAAGGTTGATATTTTTCAAAGTCCACATGAAAATCACCAACATTTAAAAAAAATCCATGCTTAATATATCAAAAAAATTAAAGTGTCAAAAATAAGCCCAAAAATAAAAGGGGTTGATGTTGCATCAACACTTTTCAAATTGGCCTGAAAATCGCTAACATTTAAAAAAAATGTGCATACTTAATACATAAGAAAATTTAAAGTCTAAAAAATATCCTAAAAAAATATGTATTATGAATCAACACTTTTCAAAATCAGATGATTTTTTGTTACCTCTAAAAAATGAGAACTTGGTTCAATAACTGTTTGATTGGTAACTCTTTTCCAAAAGGTCCTTGTAGAGCCTCTAACCTACACCTCATCATCTACTATTATCTACTATTTTTTTTATCACCTATCTCTCTCTTTCACCTCATTTTCCATGTAAAACCACCCAGATCATTACATTAGATGTCATTAAGCATGATCAAGTGAGCTTTGCTAATGTGTGACTGTTTTGTTTAGATTTTGACATATTTACAGGCATTCCGCAGCTCTCTGCCGATTTCGCAGCTATCTGATGATTCCGCAGCCATCTGGAGATTTCGCAGCCTTTTTGTTGTTCTCAAGGTTCCACGTGTCATTTTGCCAA
>APFE031130289.1:0-13020 GCA_000404065.3 Pinus taeda
AGTTCTGCTCATCGGATTAAGACTATTTTTATATGGATTTTACACCTCTCAGAAAGAGGAATCCAACAAAAATATTAGCCTCTTAATCTGAGCATCAGAACATGGAGTTTGGACCTAGTTGTCCAAATTTAACATATTTCTAACCCTACACCTTCTCTTTTCATCATTTCATTTCTGTTTTAGGATTAGATTTACTTTTCATGTTACTAGATAGTTAATAAATGAAGAGCTTATATCTTTTCTGTGCTTAATGTTATATGATGATTTTTGGATGAACACTACTTATGTTTTGTTGTGTGTTGCGTGGATGCAGATTCTGGATTCTCACATTCCTACAGTGCAGCAACGTGTCCCCAAGTAGAGCCAGATGTTAACCACTACGTGTCAACGACCCATAGCAGTACATCGCCTTTTTTCGCAAAAGGGTAGTGCTTGATCAACATGTCCGTGTCGTTCGACTATCATCATCAACCTAATCATGTTATATTGTAAACCCAGTCTGCATGTGTAAATTGTAAATAATCTCAACAGATCTGTGTCATGTATGTAATTGCCTAGGTAAACCTAATTGTCTGGTGATGATCTACGTTCCAGAAGGTTTTTTGTCTCACTGATCCATGATCGGCAGAGTTTTCCTTTAGCCTTACCACAAAGCCGGAATGGATTTTGTCATTAGAATCTTAGGGGAGTCCTAGTGTGCTAGATCGAGTCTATGTAAAAGTGATTTGGGAATAATCCTAACTATTTGGTTAGGTTATTTTATTACAAATTGCTTGATTTGCTAGATTTGTTTCTGTCGCAGAACTGGGTAGTTTATGAGGGTCTATATCACATGGGTTTTCCCCCTTGAGATGTAAAAATGTAAAAATCATGATATAAAATGTCTTGAGGGTTAGAAAAATAATTTATCCTCTCATAAGTCCTAGGTCCTAGGTAATTTTAAATTTTCCAAAGGCCTTTGGTCCCTAGGGTTAAATCAAAGTCAAAATTTTGTGGAAATTAATTCAAAAATTTAATTTTTGAATTAATTAAAATGCATTTAATTGATAATTTCGAATTTCCTCAATATTTTAAAATTTCGATGGATGAGATTAAAAGAAATTTTGATCCTCATCAACGGTCAAGATCACTTTGACAAGGATCACTCGTACTAGCCATTGGAAGATTTGTCTTTAAATAGGAGGTCAATTTTCAGTTGAATTCATTCGATCTGTGAGTGGTGTGCTAAGTGAAAGCTCTCTTGTCATCGTTTTTTATGTGCAATATAGAAAGACTTTGGGGTTAATTTCTGTTGGTGTTACTCTTCATGGAAATGCTGTAAGATGTTTTATTTTCATGCATAAATTTCCTTTCAACCATTGATGATAGCTTTATGAAGAGTGATTTAAGCACAATTATCTTCTTTGACCATTGGGGTTTGAATGGTAGTTTAAATTCTAAATATAATGGCAGGTATCTCCATTAAATCTAAATTTTATTGTCGTTTTCTCTCTCTATGTTAATGGTTGAATTGAGTTGTGCAGGGAATTTTTGATTTTGAGATCGTCGGGCATTCAGAGAAGTTTTCAATTGGATTAGCCAACTCCCAATCAGCATTTTCTGAAGGGCCCGGCTTGATTGAATCCCAACCTTGTCATTAGAACTTCCATTGTTGATGCATGAAGGGTTTTCTCTGAAGCACCTCACTTTAAACTTAAAATTAAAAAAAAAAAACTATGTGTGGCATAATGATAGATCTGGCTACTTAGAGCCTTTAGCTTGTGAATATAGTAATTATTTAGTTGGCTTTTGGGGTTTTAGTTTCATCATTGCATATATTGTTTCTGGGCGTTTTGTTTTCGCAATTGCAGGTACAGGTCTGAAAGGGAATTCTTGTTTGAAGCCAGATCTAGGCCGTGGAGAGTAAGATTTGGCCTCAGAATCAGCTCTTGCAGGGGTATTTATTTCAGATCTGGAAAATATTTGTGGGATTTTCATCTGGAAATTCTAAAGCAAAAGAATATCACTTTAATCACAAATTTTTGAGAAAATTTTTAAGGGTTTACTTGCCTTTGGCCGTGTTTTTCTTTCTCTGGAAAATTTTGAATTTTTTTTTATTGCTCACTAGGGTTTGTTCAGGCAGAATTATTTTCAAATTTGTTTTAAGAGTTTGTTGCCTCAGATTTATCCTTGGCCCTTGGCTATCCCCTCCTCTCATCGATGCTATAACAACATTCTCCTTGCAGCTACATCCTTCTTTCATTTCTCCTTTTCAAAGCCTTCACGCTGCCATCTCCTTGATTGCTGCCAAACCTTCATCACAGCCTCCATTCAAGCTTTCGACTCCTCCACAAAGTCATTACTGCTCCTCATCAAACCTGCGTGTTTTCTTCTATGGTGGCCTGCTCTCCCTCATTCCCTAGCTGCCATCGTTTCCCTTTAACCTTGATCCTTCTCATGCTGCTCCACCATCGAGCTTCCACTCCTCATTGCGTCTTCCGCCTACTCGACCTGCTCCACTGGCATACGTCCCTTAATGTTGCTCCTTTCTCTCCCATCACTGCTTAACTTCTGCCCAAACCCGCGTTCATCCTTTTAGGCTGCTGCTGCAACAGCGTCCCTCCATTGTCGTTCCTCGCTCCTTAACCTGCAAACGCATTTGCATCGAAACCCTCCTTGCCTGTCGTCAAGCATCCCTCTGCAAGCCTGCATTCATATCTATGACAAAACATTACAACCTTTTTTTTTAATTTGTATGGTTAGCATATTCATAGCATTTTTATGATTTAGGGTTAGACATTTTTAGTTTACGTATTTAGGTTTTAGTTTAAAATTTTATTTTGTTTATATTCCTCAGGATAGGATTTATTTAGTTTCATTTTGTCTGATTTATATTTTAAATCAAATTTCAAAAAATTAAAAAATTAAATTTTAAAGTTAGATTTTTATTTAGATTTAGATTTGAGTTTTATTTGACTTATTTAGATTTAGATTCATTTATTAAAATAATAATGTAAAAATAATAAAAAAGAAATAAATATAAAATTTCAAAAATCCAAAAACATTTAAATTTTTGAGCGAATTGGATATGTTTGGTCATTTTTTAAAAAATTGAAAATCTTTTGTTGATCATTTCCTACATTTAATCTTGCATAGCGTATTGAAGAATTCACCTAAGGAATTGTTAAACTCGAAATTCATTTTGGTGTATTTTTGGGTGCTAAGGAAAGATCTAACAACAAATTTTTGTGGTATTCATCATTTTACTATAGTTAAATGTGCTTAAATTTTTATATCTAGAGATTAACTATTTGAAGGTGGTGAAATTTTCCTGGATTTGGTTCTTTAAGCATACATCTTTTAGTTCTGGGATATGAACTGGTTAGCATTTAAATTTTGTGGTTATTTAAAGCATTTGCATCTCTTGAAATTTAATTGCTAAGACATTGTGCTTCTATAGAAAAAATTTCGTTATTGCTTGAATTATTTCATGCTCGTTACATATCAGATATTTTGCAAATTTTTCAAGCAATCATTAATTATTTCATAAGCAGCAACAACAAACCAATTACTTGGTTTTCATCTAGCAAGATCATTAACTCCATAAGGCACCGGTATTAATCATTTAAAGTCTAATTAATCTTAAGTGTTGCTAAGCCTTAATCAAGTATTTGATTGCCTCGCTGTGTCTCCTGAGCTGGTTGACTCCCAGCTAGTTCTCCTTCATCCCATAAGGTCTAACCCCCCTTAGCTTGCTGTAGGGAGGCGGCTTAAACAGAGAGATTGGGGATCAGGGTGACAGCCCCCGATCTGAGTGTTGTCATAGTGCCTAGAGTCTAGACACTCTATGCGACAACACCCGCCATCGGTGTACTCACCACCATTGTCTGACCTCAAGACCCAAATCTTCCTACCTGTCTGCTTTTCCACAAGAACTTGGAACTCTTTAAAGCGATTGAAGACCTCACCCTTGCTCTTCAGGAAATATATCCAAGTCCTCCTAGAGTAGTCATCAATGAATATAACATAATTAACCACCCAAAGACACATCAGACATACGACCACTAACATCAGTATGAATCAAGTCTAGTATACCTATAGATTTGTTGTCGCTTGCTGGGAATGGTAACATGGTGTACTTGCCCAAAGCACACCCTCTGCAGACCTCATAATGCTCGACACTGAAATCAGGAACTCCAGTAGTGATCTCCCTCAGTACTCTCAAAGCAACATGATGCATATGCGCCATCCTCCGGTGCTATAACTTGCACAAGTCCCTACTAATGGTGGTACTAGTGTGAGTGCTACCAGATGTGCTACTCAGCAATGCTCTGGCCAACTGAAAATTGAACCTGTATAATTTCCCAGAGCAGACTCCAATCACTTTGGCCGAAGTGATGGAAGCTCCCCTGGGATGCATCAATACCTGGCCTCTTGAGAAAGTGACTCCAAACTCATTCTCCTCCATAGCAAACACTGAAATCAAGTTCTTCTTCATCCCCAGAACATACAAAATATCCATGACCTTCAAAGGAGGCAAAGACTCCCTCTCAAAGGTCATAGTCCCCACACCAACATCTCTCACAGTGCGGTCATCTCCTAGTACAATCTCAATATCAAGTGCCCTCTCTGCAAGTTCTGAAAAGATCTCCCATGCCTATCATATGGCGAGAAGCCTCGCTGTCTATGTACCACACATCAGATGATGTACTCCTACTAGATGTAGAAGTAATAGATGCAAAGTCCTAGTCAAACTGTGAAGCAAACTGCCCCACCTTTGCTAAAGTTGCAGTACTTTTCTTCCCCTTGTTCTTCCTCTCTGGACACATAGCAGCGTAGTGTCCCATCTTCTGACATGCCCAACATTTGACTTTGGAGATATATGTATCTTTCTTCTTCTTCTTCTCATTTCCTTTAGCTGCATCTGATGAGGCCCCTTTCTTGGCCTTCCCTTTGTTCTTCCCCATGGTTGTCAAGGCTATATCCTCATCTGCTATCTTCACCAGACCACTATGAGTCTTCCGTATCTCATGCTACACACAATCATCCCAAAATTTGTCCCGATTGGGAAGATTATCCCTCGAGGTAACATCATCTCCAAAGACCTCCCAAGACTTAGGGACTCCCACTACAGCTATCCTGACTAACTCTATGGGTGCAACTGCCTCACCAATAGCAATAAAATCATCACTTTCCTATTTGACCCTCCCAAGATAATGAACTACACTTTCAGCCTTTGTCATCCTAATGTTCTTCAATTGTTCTTTGTGTACCATCTTCCTGCTCTCATTGATACTCTGATATAGAGTGGTTAGAGTTGTCCACATCTGATATGCATGTGTTTCCTCAAACACTGTCTAAATTTTGTCCTTCCAAACATCATAGTTGGATATCCCATCCAGTTTGTCCTCTATCCTTAAGAACATGGCCATCACTGTTGTCCAAAAGTTACAAAACAAAGAAAATGGAGAAATGAACTTTCCAACACACCTTGTTATCCCCAAAGTTCAATTTGTGAAATTTCACCTTGCTGTCCCAAAATATCAATTTGTTGTCCAAACTGAGTTTATTGTCCAAAAATTCAGTTTGTTGTCCAAGCCACTATTTGCTGTCCCAAACTACTGTCTACTGTTCAAACTGCAATTTTCAGCCTGTAACTCTAATACCATGTTGAAATTTGATGACTAAATGTTTCCTGCAATCCCAACCTAGTTTTAATTTCACCTTGTCCTTTCCCATTAACATACATTCAACATATAGAATTCTGGAAATGAATTTTTCAGATTAAAACACATGGGACTCTCAACACATACTGAAAATAAATATGGACATAAACATACCAACAACACACATAAAAATACACACAAATTTTTTGTCTACCTAGACCCAGGGAAAACCCCTTCAATCTTCTCCAGGGAAAACCTGTTAGAGAGCTCTTTAAATTTATTATCTTTCAAGTTCAGGAAAAATACATTTGCAGACAAAACAAAATAGCAAAATACAACTTATCTCTTCAGCCCAAAACTCCTTAAAAATCATGCCCACGTTGCCTCAATTTTTGTGCCCACATGAAGTTAAAAATATGTACTATGACTGTACAGGCTGTGCTGTACAGATTTTTTCAAAAAATCCTCAAAAACTTCTCTCAAACAGAGTGCAACTCACAACATTAAATGTTATTCATACTGTAGCTTCGGTTGTCTTCTATGCCTTGATTTCCGTGCCCAACTTTGCCCAGAAATCACTCTTTCAGCTTGCTGCAACAAATTTCTCCTTCAGAACTTTTCTCCAGCTCTCAGGCTCCTTTCTCCAATCTGCTCAAGAAGAATGAATGCAATCTCTATTTTATTTTCCCCCTTTTGTTTCCCTAAATGACTTTTCGGCAACCCTAAGATCTAATGGCGCAGATTTATTTAGATCAAGAGATGAGAATAAATGTGCATTTAATTCTCACTTTCTATTTTTTAACTCGCCCATTAAATAAAGTACCCACATTGTACTTTATGTCTAAAGTCACTTTTCACTTTATAATTTAACATTGACTTTACCACTTATAAAGTCACTTTCACTTTATGAAGTCGCACCTAGGAAAATAATTATTTTAGACACTTTTCCCTAGGTAGAGACTAACCCATGGGAAACCACTTGTCCAAGGTACTTTAAAAATCAACATTGTGTATGTGTATGTGTGTGTGTATTGTCATAGGGGATTGTAAACCATTATTCATTAATTTATTAAATATATAGTTCATAAACATTTCATGTTATTTTTATTAGTCATTCATGGTTTTTACAGTGTCCCTCTCTTCGTTTGCCTCAATAACCATCCCTTTATTTGAAGATTATTTCCCCTAGCCTTGGATGTTAGGCATGGAAAACCTCTATCTAAGGCTCCTCCCAAAATTCCCTCTAGGATTTCACAACCCTGGCCCATCAGTCCAAGGTACTATCCTGAAAACATTCTCAAACAGTGCACGTGACCCTTCATGGTCAATAATGACTCCATTGAAGAGCCTTCACTGTCTCTCTCTCTCACATTATCCAATATCACCCTCTATGTCTAGCACACCTTGACATCCTTTCTAATTCTCATGGTTTTGTTTATTCTTGCACTTATTTTTTACCCCTTTTAGCTTTGCATAACTCCTATTGTACTTTTTAGAGACTAACAATAGGAGCTTCTTTTGCACTCCCGCTATGCACTTAAACAATACGTACTTTTTAGTCCCATTGATCTACTTATCGTGGCCACTAATTGGACATTAATAATAATTTATCGCTAATCCCAGTTCTATTAGCTCATTTCCTCTTTTCTTCTTTTATCGCATCTCTATTGGTGGAGGCACTAAGCTATAGGCTGACTCCCCCACTTGTGAGTTCCATGATAATAGATCTATGAGACAACAAACTTACTCTCACATCAACAGTAGACATGTCACCCTCAGAAGATCTCAAAGCCAAACCCACTCACCACAACTTATGGACTCTAGGGTTGACTCACAACCAGAAATTCCATCATGAGTTTCTTCCCCTCTCGCTGTTCAGTTGCCACTGATCATTATATCTAGTCCTATTGACCTATTCGTTTGTCAATTGTGGACATTAATAATTATCTTATTTTATCCTATCTTATATCTCTTCATCTTTCATTTTGTATTGTGTAAGAACATTTTTTTTCAAATATTGAATTATTAGTCCAAACAGTCTATGATTAATTGTAGATCATAAATGTGAAAAATTGTTGCAATAATTGATTTATTTCTCCTACTTATTTATAATAAGTTATTCACCAAAGCTTCAGTAAATACCAAAATAAATTCAGATGCAGACTTCACAAATTAAGAATTGAAAATTAAAAGGCAAGAGCAACATCATCATATGAACAATCACATTGACACACTTGTTTTTGGACAATCGTCCCTGGAAAAACCCAATGTGGGAAAACCGGCGCAACAAATCTGAGGATTCTTATTATTGGCAGTAAATATCTTAACACAATTTGGATGCCCTAGAGAAAAACGACAATCCACTTAAAGAAGGTAACTGAGAATTCTCTCACACTGATTCTTGAGATTTTGCTCTGTCCCCAGCCCATTGCGTAGTCTCTGCGTGATTTCTACGTGGAGGCTCCCTCTGACTACGCAACCTAGATTGCTGCTGAGAAATCGAGATTTCTCCTGCCAGTCATCTACTGTGATTTCTGACACTGAACTCTGCTCATCCCCAACACTTTGGCATCAACTTCCTCTGGTTGCTGCGCTGACCCTCTATGTCAATCTCCTTCAGCTGCTGCGCTATCCCTTCTTGGACTAGCGCTGACTCTAATATCCCTCTTTGCGTATTTACTAGAACTGGAAATCATTTCCTTCCAATGTTGCCTCTGATCCTCTCTGCTTGATCACTGGTTCGAATTCCTTAGAAAACCCTGCCCTAGGAAAATCGAACTGACTGATCAACTCTTTCTGTGTGTTCAAGTGAACCCCAAGCCTCCATTTTATACTTTTCCTGTTGAGTCTTCAACGACTGAGATTAAGTCTCTAATTAATGGCTAAAATTAAAACATGACTTGATCCGCCTTCTAGATCATTCTCACCCATATTTTAATTAATACCCATTAATATTTTAATGTCCCTAAGTTTAGACTTAAGAACTGTTGGAATTTCTAAGTCTAGCTGTTAGAAACCCTTCATGTACTTTACTGATTTATTCCTACCTACTTGTTCTTAAATACAAGTACATGCTCAACACATTACAGATTGTCAACTGAAGGAAACAGAAACAAGCACACAAGTGACACTTGTTTTTGGACTAATGTCCCCGAAAAAAAGCGATGCAGGAAAACTGGTGCAACTATCTGAGGGTTTGATTTATTAAGCAGTTTCAGACTACAATTTGGGTGCCAAATCCGGCTCACCCAACAGAGAAAAATCTCGGCATTAGTACCTCTCTACTCAGAAGCAGATATGATATTCCAGCTGAAACCCCAGATAAACACTTTGACAGCGCCACAACTCCAATCTGCCCCACGAAACCCCAGCGTCAGGCTCTAGGGACTGCGTCAGCTCTCCTGGCAGTTCTGGTTGTTCCCAGCAATTCCGGCTTCTGCCCTTTGCGTCAGTGTTCCCGGCTATTTTGGCAGTTCCCGGCAGTTCCGGCTTCTGCCCTCTGCGTAAGCTTTTCCCACTATTGCGACAATTCCCAGTGGTGCCGGTTGTTCCCAACAGTTTCAGCTTCTACCCTCTGCGTCAGCTTTCCCGGTAGTTCCGGCTTTTGTCCTATCTGTCAACTTTCCCAGTTGTTCCGGCTAACCTCGGCTATTTCTATGTCCCTCTCTCCGGCTACTGCACTAATCCTTCCAATGCTATCTCTGCCTCTCTGCTCTTGTTTTCACTGCCCCTCAGTTGCAACTCTGATCACTTTCTCAGCAAACCCAACCCTAGAAAGTCAAAATCTTGATCTCTTGGTGTGTTCTCCAAGTGACCTTCAAACCTTCTCTTATACTTTTCTTGTTGACAAATCAATGGCCGAGATTAAGTCCCTAATCAATGGCTAAGATTAGATTTGGCTTGATCCATGAATTTTGGACCATTCTAATACAGTTTTATATTAATTCACATTAATATTTTATTTTCCCTAAGTTTAGACTTGGGGACTCCATTAAAAATATTAATTATTTTAATATCTCTCAAACTGTTTAGAATCTGCCCAAACCCTTTTTGGGTATTGGAGATCTCGTATGCCTTAGCCTCTCCACCAATTTTCGTAGCTAGAGCACATCCGATGCTACACCAAATCAACAAGAACTCCATTAAATATATTAATTATTTAAATAAAATACAATCCAAGCAGAATTTCACCAAACGGTTTCTGGGTTCTTGAGAACTCATGTGTCTTAGCCTCTCCACCAAATTTCAAGGCCCCATAGAGGAGTAGTTAATTTCCTACATCTAGCATTAATTCCAGATTATAAACAGACCAAATCTTCCCTGAAGTAGCAGTTCATTTCCTACAGCTACAGCATTCACAAAATTATAAATAGATTAAACTTTCCAACTAAAAAATAAAAATGCAATGTTTTGAATGAATAAACAAAATATCACAATGTAAAGAGTCAGTTATTTTGATAACCTGTGCAACTAATACAATCACACTGGACCATAGACAGACCTAGAGAACTACCATTCTAGTTTCATACAGGAACCAAGACTAATCAAAATTTTTGGATGCTGTACTCAAATGTTGCTGCTAAGTCGACTAAGTCTAATTAAACTTCTAACCACTTGTGATGAATGTCTTTACTTCAATGATTGTCAAATCTTATGGCTTACATAAGATAATATGGGGACCGGGTAAGCACCCAAGTGTTGTGATTGGAAAAGAAATGAAATGATTTTGGAATAATACAAAATAGCATACCTTAATCACTTTACATATTAAAAGTTCCATTATGCGCCTTGTTTCAATATCTGCAATTTGGCCTTCTCTCAGAATATCAGAAGCAATTGGGCTACCACCATATGGGCTCTGCACCAATGCTAATCCAGCAACCTTATCCTTAAGGTCAGGCCAGTACATGGCCAGAGCTGCTGCTGCATCTACTCCTCCTTTACTGTGACCAAGCAGCATTACACGTTTACCTGAACCCCAATAAAGCTCTTCAATATACTGCTTCAATTCCCAGGCATTTGTTTCTACTGAAGCCTGCCATTTTTATCAAATAAATGTGATTTAGATACTCCATTGACTTCCTGATTGCCTTAAAAGCACCAGTGAGTTGTTTTTGTTTAGATGAAACAGAAAATACCTCACTATGAATCTTTGCAATATGACAAGCAAGGCCCAGCTTTGAGAATACTTTTTTCGTGTCAACAAAATATAGTGGGCCATGATTGCTCAACAGCCCTGTCATAAGGAAACGACATATATCATATCTTAGTAAATGCAAAAGAGAGCAGCAAATATTGATCCATGTTAATTATAACCAAATTACCTGGAACCAGTAGATAGACCAGTGTGTCAGGCAACATATGCTCACCAATTCTGAGGACAAGGAAATCATGAGTTCTCATGGCTAAATGAAGGATAAAATGTTTGCAGTATGTTTTCTCATCCTGAAGAAAAGATCAAATTCATTTATCCTGAACATTGAAAAGATAACAAACAGGCACAGATAAAGCAATAAATTACCTTATCCTTTCCAGCAACTCCATGAATCTGCTTGTGCCATCTTCAACTGAAGGCATTCCAGGAGTGCGCAGTAGCCATCCTATGTCATTGGCAGAGCCTCGCAAAGTGGTTTGCACCCTAGCAACCAGCCTAGTTAAGCTACCTCTGTCAGCCATTATAAAAGTATAGAAAAAACACTTTTATTTGTAAAATACATGTTAACAGGCCTTCATACACAAGATGGTAAGATAACTAACATTCCATGTAAGTATCTACTGCACATATCTTGGTAAAATTATTGCAAAGAATGTATCCACAAAAAGGAGGTAATGTTTATCAACCATGACTCCAAGGGATTGATGAAAAGCTGGTTTTTCAAATACAAATTAAAGGAAGGTGCCAGAGATTCTGACATACAGAAACTTCGTTACTTGCAGCAATAAAGTTCACTCTGAAGTAGAACAAGTGGGTAAGGTTCCAGATAAGGTGTGTTCCCTACATCCCAGTTTATACCTTCTCATTTGTCTGTGGGTACGTCTTACATGACTATAAGAACTTCTTATACATGTAAATGCCATTCTCCAAGCAAATTTGAAACCAAATATGGGAAACATCAACCTGCACCAAAGAATCTTTGCATAAGGTGAAGTGAACTACTCAAAGGTATCACAAAGCTAAAAGCAGCAGTCACTCCTGAAACCTCTCAGCAGGAAAACACGGTGTTCCAATAACATCAACAAATGAGTTAAGAAACAAGAAAAGTACATTTCAGTCAACTCTAGAAAAACTAATTACAAATAAGATTGACTCTAACAAGCATGGATAAGGCTAATTAATCTGGTTATGATGGAATAGTTGATTTTACTTCATGCTTCTCCGTTTTTTTATTTTGTAATCAAGTTCTAGATATTCCCAATGGGACTTGCCTTCAATTCTGAAAAAAAGTCCCTCTAGAAGCATCAATATTTATAAAGAGTTGGAAAGATACTTAAGGATGTGTGAATTGCTAGAAAACGTCTAATCAAGGTTACTAGAGCAATGATTTTGTTTTTTTGGTGTAACTAGGCTGAGCCTAGGCCAGTGCCAGCCAGTCTATTGGATGGAAGAACAATCCACCCACTAGAGGGATGGTATCACCAGGATTGTGTGAAGCTCAATCAAGCTTGGACACCCCTTGGGATAGTTTAATTCCCCCAAAAGTGGTTTCCATCCTCTCAACCCCCCCCCCCCTTGCGAGGTTTCAGCTTGAGAACTGGTGGGGACTCAAACCAACTGGTCTACACCCCATCGGTTACTAGAGCAATGTTATCGCTATGTGTGTCAATATTAAATACAAAGTCATTTGGTAGATTTAGATATTGAAACTATGGTGTTTTTAAAGGTTGGCTAGTCCCAGAGATCAAACTGTGGAGTATGTCATACTATGTTGCACAGATTTCTACTACCAGAGATGGAGATGTATAAATTTTCTGCAATAGGGCAGATAACATAACTTAGAAAATTTCACCTTTTTCCTAGAGGTTTCCCAGAACTCAACCTTGTGAATTTGCATCCTTAGGGATGTTATGTAATATAAATAAAAATGTAGCAACAATGAACAATATTTCACCTCTTAACAACCCGAATCCACTAGGCAATTCAAGAGAAAAAATACCAGTTAAAACAGTGCGAAACATGCATATGGATTTCCAAATGAATTAATTGAATTGATTGAGCAACAATACTCAATAATAATACAGAGATATTTGAAAAGATAGAAACATCAAGTTTCTATGTAAAGAATCAGTTTCATCTAAGAAACTGCTAAAGGAAGAAAATTAGCAACAGCTAAAAGAATGAGCATTAAACTAAAATAGTATTATTCTAATACCCTCC
>APFE031130302.1:0-13859 GCA_000404065.3 Pinus taeda
CTTTCTGACTGAAATATAGTTGTACTTTGGTGGATTTTATGCTTGTAGTTATCTCGGTCTTTGCATGTGCAGGTGTCCATTCGCGAGGATCGCTAGGATTGTGACCTACTGAAGCAAGGGAGCCGGAGGGTCAACTCTACTTCGACATTTGTGTTGGATTCTCGGTTGGTCTTTGTAATCCACCTTTTAGTATACAACTAGGAACTTGCATAGCAGTGTGAATTGATTGTTGCTAGACCCATTTTGGGCTAGTTGGATCGCCTCTGTCCGCAGAGGGGATTTACCTATTTAACAGACCCGGAGGAGGGAATCTTTGAGGAATCTAGGGGGAATATAAAACATTCCTATAGCCCCAGATTTTCACTTTGTTAGAATTCAGAAATTTGACAGTCGATTTTACACTATTCAATGCCACAAATATGATGGTGTAATCGAATTTTCCATTTGATCATTCCATTTTTCGGCCACTTTTCAAAGTGGAGTGTAGGTGTCAGCATTCAATGTGCAAGCAATCATTTCCATGATATTCGATGCCGTGGGATTGATGGTACAACCAGATCCAACAATTTGTCATCCTCTTCTTTAGATAAATCCTTGATGTGAGGTATATGCAGTGTGGTCATGCACTTCTTTGTCTCTTTGCTTGAGATGCATTGTGCTATATAAATCCCTGTTTGATGTTTCATGTGGGATCTTGTTTTGTTCTTGATGTGAGATGTATTTATTGCTATGTTTTGATTGAGACCCCTTTATCTCCATGTTGACAGGATACTCATGTGTCTCCATGTATGTTTGAATTGAGACCCCTTTGATGCCATGTTAGCAGGATGCTCATTAGTATCATACGTGAAATTATGTCATGTTGATAGGAGTCCTTTTGTGAATGAGACTTCCTACAACATAACATCTCATGGAGCCACTCCTACATGAGGGCATATTCCTTGCATGATAGTGAAAACACATTCTTATACATCATCACTCTTTCTAGCACTTAATCCAACAACCTACACCATCTTGACATCGGGACTGGAGATGTAGTCCCTCCTGGACAAACTCCGTTATTAATGCCTTGTGTTTTATGTCACTGTTTATTGTCATGATCCTTCTTCTTTATAGCTTGCATATATGTTCCTTTATGCTCTTTTAAATGCAATTATAATAACATCATGGAAATAAAAGATCTCGGTTAAATCCGAGAGTTGAGTAAACTCGAATAAAGTTTGGTATCAGAGCGGTCTTTGCATGGATGTGAATTGTGAGTGTGAACAATGGAACGTGCAGTGATGGAGGATGACAAAGTGAAGTACGAGACCATGCTCAGAATTTCCCAAAAGTTGGATATAATGTATAAAGCTCTACAAAAAGAGATAGAAGAAAACGAGCGATTGCAACTTCAGTTGTGAGCCATGGAAGAGGCCCTAGAAGAACTGAAGCACAATAGCCAGAGTCTTCAAGCAAAGAACATTGAATTGAAGATGCTTCTACAAGAAGAGAAAGAGGAGAAACATAGTTTTTTACGAAAGCTACAAGCTGAGGACGAGGCCTTGGAAAAGTTGCAGCATGACCCATTTGAGGTAAAAAATAATTATCCCTCTTCATGTATGTTTCTTCATGATGATTTCTCTATTTTTGAAAATCATACCATAGGAATTGGCTTCGAAATGTTGAATAAAATGGGGTATGAAGGAAAAGGCAGGGGCATTAATGGCCAAGGGATTGTCAACCCCATCAAATTAGAGGAATTACCTCGTCAGGCATGACTTGGGTATGTCAAGTAGGAAGTTGGGGAATGCGCAAAGGCAGTCAGCGAACCACGAACAACAGATGGTGAGAATCCCTCATTAGTTCTTTCCAACTCGATAGTGGAGGTAAAATATGTTGATTTCCTTTCAGCTCCATCTTCACATAGTATGATATCTATTGGGGTTTGGAGATCCCAATTATAGGGACAAACATGAGCCTCCTTACTAGGATGAGGTACAAGGAGAAAAAACAACTTGGTGTTAATAACCAAGTCATAACTCAACCATTGGAGGTTGTACAGAGACCTCGATTTGCAAGTTTGGGATACATTGAAGGAGAATGCTCGAAGGTGTCAGATGCTTTCGAGACATCGATGAAATTGTTAATGGAAGAGAATTATGGGAACACATCACCATCATCCCATGGCAGTGCCCATTACAGAGAAAGAGCTGAGACAGGATCTCATTGCCTCACTTACACCAAAGACGACAAGGAAAGGCATAATAAATCTTCACATGCAAATGTTCATTTTGATTACAATCATGTTTTTAATGATGAACGTAAAACATGACATCGAAAAACATGTACCTTTTGTGGATTACATAACCATACATTTGTTGAGTGCCGGAAAATAATAGCATCAAACAAAAGGAAGAGGCATGAAAGACCCTCTCAACAACAGGCAAGGAAGAAGGTAAAGTAGATATGGAGGAAGAAGACTTTTTGTAGTCATTACAACCACAGTGGTCATCAAAGAGCCACATGTTGGATGCTCCATCTAGAACAGTGCCTTAAAGACAAAGCATCGATGCATGAACCAATTGAAAAAGTCATTTGACAAGCAAAACCACCACAGGTGGGTGACCCATTCACATCGATAAGTGAACAATAGATTCTAGGTATGTTAGCTTGTCATGGTCATGCTTTTGTAAATCATTTGTTGCATTTTAAAATGTAAAAGTGATGATGTGTTTTCCATCACTTGTTAAACAACAATGGTGTCCAGTCTTTTTTTGTGTTGCATGTTAAACTATGATGGTAATGCTGTGTTTTCCATCACTTGTTAAAGAAACAATATTATTTGGCCTTACTTTTGTAAATCATGTGCTGTGGTGATGAGGTGTTTTCCATCACTTGTTGAAAGAAACAATGGTATTTTGGCCTTGTTTTCATGGTTGGGGTATTTGTTTCCATTTTGATGTAAACTTGACCATCAAGTATGTGTTATAAACTCATGCCAAGTATGGGATGCTTGGGTAATTCGTTTGTCCTGTAAATCAAGCATTTAATTTGCAAAACAATGTACTACAGGTTTATAGAGGTTGTAGGTGTCGGCTCATCCCTTATAGCTCTAAAGGACAAAGGTGAAGGAGAAGCAAGGGTGACTTATCAGACACTTTTAAGTGAAGACAAGCTACAAAGGAGTTGCAGATTATTTTCATGCTTTTGGAGGACCAAAAGCTCCTCAGTGGGGAGGATTGATCTAGGTGGCTCTAGACACATGCAGAAGACCCAGAGGACTCAGAAAGGGTCAAAATTCAAAGTGGTCAAATCACTCCCAAAATAGCACCAAATCGAAGTGTTCATCGCCATAATTACAACAATGCGAACGACACTCAAATTTGAGCTCGTATGAGGGAGATAGAGCCAATCAAAGTTTTGGTTAAAGTTGCCACGTGGGCTATGTTTAATGGTTCTACAAATTGACCGAGTCCTGAACATGGAATCTCGCTCCTGAGGAGCGGGCAAATTTCTTGGAGACATAATTTGTCTAATATATCCTATATTAGTCAAAATCGAAAACTATGGTTATTATTAAATAAAAATAGATTTTATGAGGTGGTGGGCCATGACCCCTACCACCTCCCTTCCCAAACCACACATATAGTTAAAAAAATAATAAAAAATTTAATTATTAGCAGGCTGACAGACCATGACCCCCGCCGGCCCAACCAACCACATTAAAATATAAAGAAATGTTAACATATGGGGTGGGCAGGGCTCCTCCGGTGGACCTGGCCCACACCCCCACCAAAAAAATTCTATACTATATATGTATTAAATGGAACCTGTGGGAGTTGAACCCCTGATTGGGTCGACTAGTCCCATCCATGCGGCAGTCCCACATTTGAACACAACACTCAACCATATATAATAGTTACCACTAATAAATTAAACGCGCCCAAAATATTTAAATGGTTGTGTACTATCATGCCGAGCCAAAACAATGCACGTAATTTTGGAGGGGTCTGGATTTGATCCCCCAACCTCTGTACTCCTAATTTATCCACTAACCGATGTGCCACAATGTCCTTATTGTAAACTTTGCCAACATTTTAATATATAAACCCGACACTCATTCGCATGGAGGGAGAATAGAAGCAGAATGGAATGGGGAGAGAGCCAACATAATTGAAGTGCCACGAATGGAGATATATACAACTGAACCATGATTTCAAATGCTGAGGCAAAACCATGATTTGCACATATTTCGAGGCAGAATATTCTTTGATGCTCGAAGATTCCCGGGGAGGTAAAAATTCTTTTTATCAGAATGTAATCAAATTTACATTCATTTTTCTCAGATTTTCATAGAGAATGCAATGGCGAGGTCAGATTCGCCATTTGAGTAGAAGATTTGCAGATTCCCAACAGAGCAGAATCTTCAAGAATCTTCAAGATTCCCTAGAAGCTAAATTTTCCCAGATTCAGAATGCAACCAACTTTATACTCATTCTTCTCAGAATTTCGCAAGGATCTCAATGGTGCCATCAATTTGTTGATTTGAGCAAAAAATATTTAGATGACTCAAAGGAGGGAATCTTTGAGGAATATAGGGGAAATCTAAAAGATTCTTGTAGCCCTAGATTTTGACTTTGTCAGAATTCAAAAATTTGATGGTCGATTTTACACTATTTGATGCCACAAATATGATTGTGTAATCATATTTTCCATTTGATCATTCTGTTTTTTGGTGACTTTTCAAAGTGGAGTGCAGGTGTGAGCATTCAATGTGTGAGGAGTCATCTCCATGATATTCGATGCCATGATATTGATGGTACAACCAGATCCAGCAATTTGTCATCATCTTCTTTAGATAACTCCTTGATGTGAGGTATATGAAGTGTGGTCATGTACTTCTTTGTCTCTTTTCTTAAGATACATTGTGCTGTATGGATCCCTGTTTTATGTTTGATGTGGGATCTTGTTTTTTTCTTGATGCGAGATGTACTTATTGTTATGTTTTGATTGAGATCCCTCTGCCGCCATGTTGACGGGATACTCATGTGTTGCCATGTATGTTTGAATTGAGATCCCTTTGATGCCATGTTGGAGGGATGCTCATTATTATCATATGTGAAATTATGTCATGTTGATAAGAGTCCTTTTGTGAATGAGAGGTATTGCATTGGAACATCTCATGGAGCCACGCCTATGTTAGGGCATATTCCTTTCATGATAGATAAAACACATTCATGTACATCATCACTCTTGCCAACACTTAATGCAGCGGCCTACACCATCTTCACATCAGGGCTTAGAGATGTATTCCTTCCTTAACGAGCTCTGTTATCAATGTCTTGTGTTGTATGTTGCTGATTATTGTCATGTTTCTTATTCTTTACAGTCTACATATATGTTCCTTTATGCTTTTTTTAAATGCAATTCTAATAACATCACAAAAGTAAAATATCTCAGTTAAATCCAGGAGTTAAGTCAACTCAGTTTAGGAGATCAATTTGAATCTTTGTGGCCCTTCTACACCTTCTAAACCTTCCTATAGTAGTCTCTCAACCCTCCTGTATCAGTTGCAAGCTTGCATGTAGCTCCTTCTTGTAGAAATTGCAGAATGGGGTTCGAAACTCCTTGATGGCACACTAAGATTTTCCTCTCCCTAACTATTTTTGAAATGAGCAATTATGCAAAATAACCCAAGACCAAATACATAATATTCCATTTTTGTTTTAGGCTTGGAGCACTGGGGTGACCTAGGAGTTACACGGGGTTTCCTCTTTTGGAATGTTGTCCCTACTCTAAGTAAGTATTTCTCCTTTTCTCATAATCACCACCCACTATTTGTGATCCCAACTTGGCTGATGTCACATCTCTACATTGGATGAGTTCTTACCATCACTTTTAGTTTACTAGTGAAGGGTGGTCAAGTTAACTAGCCACCTCCAGCTTATTAAAACATCCCCTCTCAACATTTACACGTTTTTGTTATTCACACATACGGAGGAGGTAAGATTTTTCCATACCTGCGCCTACCTCATGATCGAACTGCTACAGGTATTTTCATGTTGGAGCTAGATCATATCATCAGCATGAAGGAAGTTGAATTTCTAGCGCATTTCCTTTGTGTTTCTTCATTTCTCCTCATAATACTTGATGGTTGTGTTTGTTGTGTGTTCAGGTAACTCATTCATGTTTAGGCTACTATTTTTGGTGGAAAGTCCTCCTGGGAGTGATATGACTACCTTAGAGTGGTAGCATAAGTTTCCATCACCCCCCCCCTTGATGAGAAAAAACAAGATAAGTGCTTTTTGTGATGTGTGCATAAGTTGTTATAGGAGGAGGTTTTCTTCCTATAACAATCCTCTCCTTTTCTACTAAGGTCTTCAATTTGCATGGGGGTGATGAGAGAAGTTGTAACAAGCCCTGAGGACAATGCTAGGACCATGAGGGATTAGTGTATACTTGTATAAATGAAGATAATGGTTTATGTGTTTTATTTTTTATTTTTATTTTCTTTAAAGGGTAGGACAAAATGAGTGAATTTTTGTGAAATGAGATGGATGAGTGACAGATGGATGATGTACCATGGTTGGGGAACCTTATTAATCATTTTCAAGGTTATAGGTTCCATGTTGGATTGTCTTGTCCTCATATCTCCCTCCTGTAGCTTTTAAGAACTTTCTTGTAGCACCATAGGACTTTCCTATAGCAATCATAGGTCATTCCTATAGCAATCCACAAAGGGGGTTAAACTTTAATTCTAGGAAAATTTGATGGTGGAGAGAGGTGATAACATGAGTGCAGATGATGGATAGGATGTGTATGGATGAAAGAATGAAAGAAATATTGATAATTTTTGCACTATAGCCATGGAATATGCTGCTATATATAATCTTTCAAAATGACAAAATGGTAAGAAGACATGGTATAAATCATTTTATTGTGTTTTTTAATTTTTTCTTGAGACAAACAGGTTGCCTCAGAGAAGGTTTTCAACCTGTATTCGTACCCTAGGTGCCTGAAGAGAGGTTTTCACCTAGGGATATTTATTATTTTTCTTATCTTTATTTCTCTTGGGTTGTCTCAGAGAGCTTTTCAACCCACATTTGGCCTCAGATGCCTCATAAAGGTTTTCATCCAAGCCTTTTTCCCTTATTTTTTTCTTTCTTCTTTCTTTTCAACAAAAATACCTAAAAGTGTTGGGAAACGGAAGCTATGACACTCCCAATCACATCGACTTCTATATTGATTGTGTTAGGGTCCCACCCTAACCCCCTTATTTATGTAGTGGGATCACGTCATAATAAAGAGTCAATAAAGCCCATATTAATAATTGTAAGTGGTTAACCTGCTCTTTATTATGGGACCATAGTTAGTTGCAAATGGGCATAGTATTAGGTAGCTGGTATTAATAAAACCCACGGTATTGATCAATGGTATTACATGTATGAGTCATATATAAAGGATAGAGACTCCCTGCCAGGAGCATCGTGTGTCTTATTTTTGAATCGAGCTCTGCTCTATTGGAGGTTGCCCCCTCGAAGAGGCCAGTGAACATTACTTCTGAATAATAAACTATTTGTTATTGACTCTCACTATTCTATGTTCTGGGTATTTTTCTTCGCATATTCTGTATTTGGGTATCTTTTGCAGGTTAAAAGCATAACAAGTGGTATCAGATCTCTTTCCAGGGCCGGTGGGATCTCCATTTCTTAGCAATTTTTTTTTTTGGCTAGAGACGTGTTTTGACATCTTTAAACCACGGGATCTGTCGTTGAGCGCATAAACCTGCAGATTTGGGGAGGCATGCACGCAGGAAATACAAGAGGTGGTCACGCTTGTTGGACTCCCTTGTGACCCCTGTGGGTACGCCTTCGAGTAGTAGCGCATTAGACAGAACTGCATACAGACTATCTTCCACGTACCTTCTGGGTATATCAGAAGCCCCCTAGCTCCTCTGCAACCTAGCCATAGATAAAATGTTGGTCGTCTTGCTGCTACAGTACACCGAGAACAACACTTAGAGAGATTACTCGCCCGTACGATAGGGTAGTCGAGTTGTATGGCTAAGGGTACAGTTGATCCTCCTGAGTTAGATCCCTGAAACATTGGGCCGAGTACTACTGTTAGACCCTTATGTATATTGCGATCTGTAGCACTTGACACTCCTCAAGACCATAGCTCCCTTTATCTTGGGATCACACATCATCTCGGCCAGATCCAATCATGCAAAAGGGTGCAATAGCAGCAGACATCAATCCAATCTATTAGATCTATCAGATCCGCAGCAACAATCTATTCCACCATTCAGATCTCTCTGATCCACCTGATCTGAGTAGTTGTGCAGGGTTCCTATACCGGAGCATGATTTTCGAAGGAATTTTGACAGCATTAACATTTTGAGGATTCGGTGGCTGCAGTATTCCTAAGGAAGGAGTAAAACTCCGTTCGGAGTTTTCTGGAAAAGAAAAAAAAAAAAAGGTCTGAGATCTTCCGGGGCGCTTATTAGTGATCTAGCCCATCATAATCAGGATGACGAGCTGAGCACAGTGGTACCATTCAATTCTTAGTGAAAAAAATTTTGGCGGTCCCAAATTTTAAGAAGCATAAAGTCGGTGCATGGTAGCCACTAGAGCCCAAGCGATGGCCAATGAGAGGATGGACAAACTTGAACAAATCTTGAAATCCATGCAATTTCAGCTTGACAATCTATCAGTATTAGTCCCAGACGCAATCCATAAGGGCAAGGAGGTAGCCCATGGGGAAGGGAATATTGGAAATGGACACAGTGAGGGTGAGTCTAGTCATTCTCCTCGCCTCTGGGGCCCCCAAAAACAACAATCTCGTCCGAGACCTCCCAAATTGGATATGCATAAATTTGATGGTTCTCACCCAGCGACATGGATAGCACAAATGGAGCAGTATTTCAGTTTGAATAACATCCTAGATGATGAGACTCAGCTCATGGTGGGGAGCATGTACTTGGATAATGAAAGGTGGCAATGGTGGGAATGGCATCAACGTTGCAATATAGCTTTTAGGACTTGGGACAAATTCAAAAAAGCTCTTACAGACTTCTTTGACCAGGACTCTACTTTTTTGGGTCGTCTTACTAAGCTCTGACAGACGGGCACAGTGGATGAATATATTACAACCTTTGAAGCCTTAGCCTTCTGCACTAGGGGTCTCTCAGATGTGTTCTACATGGAATGTTTTATCAGCGGTCTTAAAGAGGCCATAAGAGCCCACGTCCAACTGCACCACCCTCCCACATGGCTTGAGGCTTGCAAGGTAGCTCGTGACGTGGAATGTGAGTTAGCAGCCTTGGCCTCCCGCCCAAATTTCACCGCCAAGGGTTGTACATCATAGGCTCATACCACCACTCAAACACTTAAGGTTCAAAAGGTGTCACCAGTAGAAATGGCCGAAAGAAGAAAGTAGGGATTATGTTACTACTGTGATGAAAAATACTCCCCAGGTCACAAATGCAAGGAGCCCAAATTTTTTCAAATTGATGCCACTGATTACAGCTCATCGGAGGAAGATCAACCACTTGAGGAACCTGAGGCGGTAGAAGAAGATAACCAAAAGGACAATGTCCCTGATGAACCAGTTATTTCACTGCATGCTCTGGCAAGGATTTCTTCACCTCAAACTCTCAAAATCGGACGTTTTATTAAACATCGCCCAGTAGTAGTCCTGATTGACAGTGGAAGTACACATAATTTCATCCATCAAAAAATTGAAGAAGCAGCGCATTGTTTTGTACGAGCAGTTTCTAACTTCCAAGTCCAAATCGCGGATGGGGGCACAATGAAATGTGAAGGCTGCTGTGAAAATGTCAAACTTCAAATGTGGGATTATCAGTTGGAGACCCACATGTTTGCAATACACATGGGTGGGTGTGACATTGTCCTAGGGGCTGAATGGCTTCGCACTTTGGGGCCAATCACAATGGATTTCGAGGAGTTATATATGAGTTTTAAGCAGAACAACTCCACACATACCCTTTGTGGACTCCAGGCAGGAGCCCCCTCTATCATCAGCTCGCATAGGATGGAAAAATTGCTAAAAAAGGGACATCATGGAGTTATAGCTCAACTTAATTCCATCCAGGGATTCGAAACCAAGTCTCTGCCAATTCACCCGGAGATGCAACAGATTTTAAATAACCATCGGCCGGTCTTTGACAAGCCTCATGAGCTTCCACCCTCGAGAGGGGAACATGATCATAGCATCACCTTGGTTCCTGGGGCCCAACCCCCAAATGTGCGCCCCTACAGATATTCGTTCACGCAAAAGAATGAAATAGAAAAAATAATCAAGGAACTTTTGGAAGTAGGAGTCATACGTCCCAACATTAGTCCTTATTCATCATCGGTGGTCATGGTACTCAAGAAAGATGGGGAATGGCGGATGTGTCCAGACTTCAGAGCCCTCAATAAGTTGACAGTCAAAGATAAATTTCCCATCCCGGTGGTTGATGATTTGCTGGATGAACTCAATGGGGCCCAATTTTTCACCAAGCTGGATCTTCGCTCAGGCTACCACCAAATTCGCATGAAGGAAGTCGACATTCCAAAGACTGCTTTCTGAACTCATGAAGGCCATTATGAGTTCCTGGTCATCCCATTTCGTCTTTGTAATGCCCCATATACTTTTCAGAGCCTTATGAATCATCTTCTCAAACCATATCTCAGGAAATTCGTTCTTGTCTTCTTCGATGACATCCTCATCTATAGTTGCACTTGGGCCGCACATCTTCAGACATGTAGATTTACTTTGCAACTACTCCGCAAGCATAAATTATTTGTTAAGATGTCCAAGTGTTCATTTGGCATGGAAGAAGTTGAGTATTTGGGCCACATTATGGGGCGTGCAGGTGTCAAGGTGGACCCCAAAAAGATCCAGGCAATGCAGGATTGGCCTCAACCTAAGACCTTGAAGAGCCTGAGAGGTTTTTTGGGTCTCAGAGGCTATTATCGCAAATTTGTCCGCAATTATGGTCGCATAGTGAAGCCCCTCACTCAACTCCTGAAGAAAAATTCATTCTTCTGGAATGAGGACACACAGCAGGCATTTGCAACTCTCAAAAATTCCATGTGTTCCACTCCAGTCTTAGCATTACCTGATTTCACCAAATCTTTTGTCATTGAATGTGATGCTTCAGGTACAGTTATTGGGGCAGTCTTAATGCAGGAAGGTCGACCGTTGGCCTTCACAAGCCAACAACTAAGTGGGAAGAATCTGGGTCAATCTACCTATGAGAAGGAAATGATGGCCATCTTACATGCAGTAGAGACTTGGCGACCTTACTTACTAGGGCGACGTTTCCAAATCCGCACAGACCCTCACAGCCTTAAATATTTTTTGGAGCAACGCCTATCCTCCCCACAACAAAATAAATGGCTCGCCAAAATGCTGGGATATGATTATGAGATCATTTACAAAAAAGGGCAAGAAAATAGTGTAGCAGATGCATTATCACGCCAATTTGAGGAGGAAAGTACCGCGCTAGCAATTTCCCTTCCCATTCCAGAATGGATTGAAGAGGCTCGCAGGGAATGGTTTTCACATCCCGAGCTCTCCCAACTCATTTCTCAATTGCAGGCGGATCTAAATCCCACCAAGGGCTACTCGTGGCATAATGAGATTCTTCGCTACAGGGACAGAGTCGTAATATCACCAAGATCCACCATCAAAAGTCGCATTTTGGCAGAATTGCACTCACCCCCCATTGCAGGACATTCAGGCTTTCAGCAGACATATGCTCGCACCAGAAGATCATTTTTTTGGACAGGCATGAAAAAGGACATCCTTACTTTTGTAGCAGAATGCGATGTATGTCAACGCCACAAAGGGGAGACCGTCAAAGCACTAGGCACATTACAACCGTTTCCCATCCCGGCATCAATATGGATGGAGGTTTCTATGGATTTCATTACAGGTCTTCCAAAGTCAGGAAACAAGTCAGTCATCATGGTGGTTATGGACAGACTTTTGAAGTATGCTCATTTCCGCGCCCTACCCCACCCGTTTACACTGACTTTGGTTGCTCAATCTTTCATGGATCAGATCTTCAAATTGCATGGCATGCCCACTTCTATTGTGTCCGATCGTGACCCGATCTTCACCAGTAATTGTTGGCAGGAACTCTTCAAGCTACAAGGCACCCAACTAAAACTCAACACTTCCTATCATCCACAAACAGATGGTCAAACTGAAGCTGTCAACAAATGTTTGGAAACCTACCTTAGGTGTTTCACTTCAGAAAAACAACATCTTTGGGTACAATGGTTACCTCTGGCTGAATGGTGGTATAACACCAACTATCATGCCACCACCAAAATGACTCCCTATGAAGCTGTATATGGTCAACTCCCTCCTTCCCCTACTTCTAATATCAAGGGATGCTCAAAGGTACAAGCAGTGGATCAACTCCTACATAAGCATGCAACCATGCTCGCCCATCTTAGAGAGAATCTTCATCAAGCTCAAAATCGCATGAAGCAACAGGTAGACCAGCATTGCTCAGAGCGCCAATTTCAAGAAGGGGATCAGGTATTTTTGAGGCTGCAACCATATAAGCAAACATCACTCACAGACAAGGGTTTTCAGAAACTATCTCCAAAATTCTACGGACCATATCAAGTACTTCAGCGCATTGGAGAAGTAGCATACAAGCTGGCTTTGCCGCCTACTGCAAAAATCCATCCAGTTTTCCATGTCTCATGCCTCAAGAAAGTGGTTGGGAACAATTGCAGAATTCAAACCAGTCTACCTGAATTGGACGAGGAAGGATCAATCTGACTCCAACCTGAACAGGTCCTGGACACACGAGAAAGGCCCCTTCGTGGCCGCGTGATTAGGGAAGTCCTCGTCAAGTGGAAAGACACCTCTCCGGAAGATGCAACTTGGGAAGCAACCATTATTCTTCAGCAGTTTCCGCAACTTCAGCCTTGAGGACAAGGCTATTCTTAAGGGGAGGGCATGTTAGGGTCCCACCCTAACCCCCTTATTTATGTAGTGGGATCACGTCATAATAAAGAGTCAATAAAGCCCATATTAATAATTGTAAGTGGTTAACCCGCAATTAATGACGGGACCACAGTTAGTTGCAAATGGGCAATGGTATTAGATAGATGGTATTAATAAAACCCATGGTATTGATCCATGGTATTGCATGTATGAGTCATATATAAAGCATAGAGACTCCCTGCGAGGAGCATCGTGTCTTATTTTTGAATCGAGCTCTGCTCTATTGGAGGTTTCCCCCTCGAAGAGGCCAGTGAACATTGCTTTCTGAATAATAAAATATTTGCTGTTGACTCTCATTATTCTATGTTCTAGGTATCTTTCTTCGCATATTATGTATTTGGGTATCTTTTTGCAGGTTAAGAGCATAACACCGACTGTTTCATTACAAGAATCCGTTTACAAATGGAAAGGAACCGGCAGGCATGGCCACCTAATCGTTTTGCCTTCCTTTGGCTGAAATAGCCAAATAACGGAAATACACAAGAAAACGCATGCAAAACACATCATGAGCCATTCAACCGGATTTCAAATATTATGAAATCAGGTCCATAACCTTATCGGGTTTGGCCTTTATCACATGTCGCAATCGCACGTTGCATTAGCATGGTTCCTTTGTGCCGATCGCCGATCGCATATCACAATCGCATGTCGCAAGTTGCAACGGCCCTTGTATGTACATTTTAACCCCGTACAGAAATTACCTGCATACGAATTCTAAATCACTAAAAAATAAACAATGCGAGAGCATAACACATAAAAACACATATGCACAGAGATTTTCCCCTGGATCCCAAAACCGGGACTACCAGCTTGATTTTTCATTATATTCCTTTCAATGTTAC
>APFE031130332.1:6870-16931 GCA_000404065.3 Pinus taeda
TCTTTTTCCCCCACCATTTCTGGCGAGTACCCCAATTATTTTTAACAAGCTTGATGGGGATAGCATATGCTTTTGGTATAAGTTTGACCTTCGGTCGAATCCAACCTAGTAAAAGTTTAACGAGTCCCAGGGAGGAGAAGCTCGAGTCTCGTTATAATGATGAGTCCAATGTCGTCAGAGTTTAACGAGTCCGACATAGGTAAAACTTGGAGTCTTTTTCATATTTAGAGAGTTTGAAAAAGACACAGAAAATAAAACTCCAGAGGTCCTTTTTCGTAGAGTTGTGTCTTTCAGACCCGAAAAAGTATAAAATGATGCCCAAAAGAACCGCCCGATCATTATGACCGAGGAGTACTTTTCATGTATAGTGATTTCGACCTGAAAAAGTAGAAAAGGGATCAAAATCATGTCGTTTCGTAACCATTAACGAGTTTGAAATGACAAAAACCCAGTAATCTTTTTATATTTTAACGGTCGATAAAAGAACTTAAAACGACCGCCCCTTAGTAACTGTTTAACGAGCCAAGAGGGACAACTCAACGATCTTTTCCGCTTTAAAAGGTCAGGAAAAGAGCTGAAAGCAGACCATAAGTAACATTTTCTTATGTTTTACCGAGCTTGAAAAAGTTGAAAAGAAGCTCGTTTGAACTGCACCAGACCCTGTCATCATTCAAAAAACAGCGTAAAACCCATTCCGACATGAAAATACTTAAAATAACACTTCTAATGTATTTTTAGGTCAAAATAGTGTCATAAATAGTAGAAAAGTAAAAAATAAATTCACTTTTCACTTTTTACCTTGTGAGTTCCCTGTTGGAGGGTTTTTAGTGCAAAATTCACCTGTTGATTGTGATCGATCCAGGAGACCATTCGAGCCGCCGTCTGCAACAGGTAAGAGGCCTCATCCCAAGCTTTATTTTCATTCCATTTTTTCAAGTTTTTATCCATATTTTAGCTCCTTGCAAAGGGATTTGCAAATTTTTAGGACCGCGCCATTGGTGCAAGTTTCCGGCACGGGACCGCGCCAATGGCGAAATTTTTCCATAGGGGTCGCGCCATTAACGCGACTGTTTTAGAAACAGTCACGCCAATGGCGCGATCCCATTTTTTACCAAATTGGACGGTTAGATTTGCAAAATTCTTTCAATTTATGCTTCAATAATTATCTAACAATTGAAATTTGTCCTTTGGTTGCAGGATTTCGCTAAAAATGGTGCTAGAATGGAAAGAACGAGAGCACAATGAAGTTGATGCCCTGGCTTTGGCGGATGATGACTGCATGAATGCATTAAGAGACTGCGGACTGGAAAAATTCTTCCATACTTCATACCTACGCGCACAACCTGAGCTACTACGCTTCATAGTAGATGCTTGGGATGTAGAGGATTAGGTGTTTCGCCTGAAGGATCAGACATTGGAGCTGGATGTTGCCGATGTCTATTTTATCACTGGTTTATCACGGTGAGGTGCACGTCCTATTTTGACAGGCAGTTGATCTTTTGTAGACAAGATCGAGGAGGTGAAGGACAGAGTGTGTCCTGATGCACGATTTGGTGTAAACAACAGGAAGATAGATCTCAACACGGTGCCCAGCTTGGTTCTACGAGTCATTTTGTTCACCATTACCCGGGCAGCAGGGATACAGGCACCCCATGAGGCCAGCAAGAATCATTTGCTGCTGGCCACCAAGTGTCTCCATCCGAGAGTGTTTGATTGGGCTTCAGCGATGATGACCAACATCAAATGACAGCTTACCAAGTGTAAGCGGGATGGAAATAAACAGTTTGGGTATGGGTCAATCATTGTGACCTTCTTTCTAGAGTGGCTGCCGATTTTCTGAGTACCTGGAGGGATAGTAGTAGATCCAGTGCTGAGGGAACCGAGATTGCATCGATGGGCAGAACTTATGCCCAGAGGAGGAGGGGGCCAACAGATGTCCTGGACGCCCGAGTTCTTTATCTGGCTCTGACACCAGATGATAGTCATAGAGGACTGGCCCTATGCAGGCATGGATTTCACCGGAGATCCCGATCTCCCTCTACCTGACGGAGAGGATTGGGATGAGGAGCTGGGTAAGAACTCTTTGTTTTCTGATGTTTTTATGTATTCAATTTTTTTGTTAATACATGCCTATTTCTTACAGCGTCTATATATGTATACAAATGTTGGCGCAGAGCGACCAGCTGACTTGCCCCGCAATGTGCGCAGAGCACAACCCGCAGTAGATCCTCAGATAGAGGGTGAGGATGATCTCGTGCAGAACCTCGAGGCACTTACTCGAGGTATCCCAGACTACGACAGATTGGCAGATGTACCCAGAGCTTACCAAAGGCACACGGTGGGAGTTTCTACTCGTGTCCATCGTCTGTTGAGACGTTTGGTGCGAGCAGTGACATGCTATCACGAGCATAACCGTGCTTAGACGCCTAGGTTTCATTTTTGCATATTTTTGAGGAGTACGCTATCAGCGGCTGTATAGACTTTTGGACATGTATTATTTTTTGTAACGCGCGAGGCGCGAATATTTTGACTCACACACACACACACACACACACACACACACACAGATATATATATATATATCATATATATATTATTATATATATTATATAATATATATATATATAATATTATATATATACATATGATTATGGTTTCTTATTGTGTTTTCATGTGCTTGCTTGTATGATGTGTTATTTACAAATTTCGCAAATGTCTATCTAATACATGATTAGCCAATGCATCAGACAATGTGTTCAATTGTCGTGGAATATGTTGATATGTAATAAACTCAAAATTCCTTTCTAACAATCTTACACGTAAATACAACCTTAAAATATGATGGTCTCTAACGGAATAACGCCTATTGAGCTGGTGGACGACAAGCTGAGAATCCAGGTTTACCACTAATGCGCGAATACCAAGATTAATTGCTTCAGTAAGGAGCTCGATTACGACACAATACTCGGCGACATTATTTGTGGTACAACCCAAACAGACACCTTGAAGATCTATCAGCTCACCATGAGGCTCATAGATCACCCATGCCGCAGAGGATAAGTTACGAGTACTGCAACAGGCACCATCAGCGAAACCAATATAAGGTGTATTAGACATCTGCACAAGAAGCGGAAAACACAATAAGCGACAAGCGACGATCGAGTCTATAAAAAATTCTAACACACATACACAACACACTTCCTAGAGTACATGTATATACAAAAAGAAGTGTACTAGCATCACGCATAGTAATTTTTCAAATACATCCCATTACGAGGCTGTGCGAGTGATTTCCTTCATAATCTATTAACTCATAGGCTCCTTTGTCCAAAACTTTCTTGACAATATAAGGGCCTAGCCACATGGATTCGAGCTTTCCTGGTCCTAACTTCTCATTTGCCTGATCATATAGGAGAACTAAGTCTCCTTCTTTGAAAGAACGTGGACGAACAGCCTAGTCAAAGTGAGATTTGACTCGCTTCTTCTGCGTTTCGATAGCTAAATTCGCTAAGCGACGAGTCTCATCTAAACGTTCGAGGTAAAGGAAGCCTTCTTCTAATGGGGTAGTGTTAGGACGTAGCTGGACGACTAATTTTAATGAAGGGATTTCACACTCGATCGGAAGGGTAGCCTCTAGTCCATAGACTAGTTGAAATGGAGTGAAACCAGTGGCATCCTTCACGGAAGTTCGATACGCCCACAAAGCAGGGAATAACATCAAATGCCAGTTAGACTTGTGCACGTCAACGGTGCGCTGAAGCATTGTAACCAAGATTTTGTTGATCGCTTCAACTTGGCCATTGTACTGAGGGTAGTATGGAGTAGAACTATCGTGCTTTAAGCCCAGCTGGGTTGTCAGTTCTGTCATCATATGATTCCGGAAATGCTTTCCGTGATCAGTGACGATGGCTTGAGGGACGTTGAATCACGAAATAACATGATTAAACAAAAATTGCGTCGCTGTGTGACCGTCCTCATTCAATGTAGGCATCGCCTCGGCCCATTTAGTAAAATAATCAACGGAAACGATGCTGAACCCATGCCCCCTGGCCGAGCGAGGGTTACAGGTGACATAATCAATGCCCCATTTGGCGAAAGGGCCGACGGTAACAACAGGGTGCAAAGGAGCAGCGGGTGCCCGCATCTTCCGTTGGAAAATTTGGCACTCGTGACAGGAACGGACTGCAAGAATGAAATCCTTGAAGATGAAAGGCCAAAAGTAGCCAGCACGGAGAATTTTCTGAGCAGTAGCATAGCTAGACATGTGACCGCCACAAGCACCTGAGTGGCAGTCATTCAGGACTCTCTCAGCTTCCTCGTGAGTAAGACAATGGCAGAGAACAGAGTCGGCGCCGAGGCGATATAAAGTATCCCCAATGATCCGATATGGTTGGGATTGATGACAAATCCTTCGTCGAGCGTCTTTGGAAGTGCCCGGGCGGAAGGAGGACGTTTGCAAATACGTAATAATGTCACCATACCAGGGGTCGAGGGTGCTGATGAGAAACAACGTCTCATCTGGGATGTGATCTTCCGTGTGAGATGGCGAAGAAGAAGATGGCAAAGAGGAAATTAACTCAGCGAAAACCAGCGATTTCTTAGACTTGGCGGAAGCGAACTCCAAGTCAAACTCTTGGAGGATGACAATCCACTTAGAGTATTTGCCCCCCAGCAACTGGCGTGACAAGATATATGTCATGGTGTTGCAATCAGAAATCACCGTAGTAGTGTGTAGCAGAATATAGTGGCGGAAACGTTGGACAGCGCAAACGACGGCTAATGCCAACTTCTCGACATGTGCATATCAAGTTTCCGTATCAAGGAGGTTTCTACTGAGATAATAAATGACATGCTTAGTGTCATCGTCGTCAGTTTGGACAAGAACCATGCCAATAGTGGTGTCGGCAGCGGCTAAATATAGGATGTAGTCACGATGATAATTTGGAGGGCGAAGCAATGGCGCAGAGACAAGGAGACCCTTGAGACGCTCAAAAGATCCTTGAGCCACCGCATCCCAATGAAAAGGGACATCCTTTTTAAGTAGTCGCGTAAAGCCTTTAGCTACTTCGGCGTAGTTCAAGACAAAACAACGTAAAAAGTTTGCTTTACCTTGCAAGCTTTGTAATTGTTGTAAGGTAGCAGGGGGAGGGAGATTCAATATAGCTTCCTCTTTGAGGGGATCCAGACGGATGCCCTCTTGGGAGACGATAAATCCGAGAAGTCGACCCGATTCTACGCAGAAGACACACTTATGAGGATTAAGCCTGATGTTGTAGTGTCGACAGTGAAAAAATATCTCGCGAAGATGAGCAGGGTGGTCTTTACTCTTAGCCAAATGAACTGGAAGATCATCTAGGTAAGGTTGTACAATGTGTTGGATGTCATTTAAAGCGTAGGACATTGCATGCTGGAAGGTAGCACCGACATTTTTGAGGCCAAAAGGGAGCTTCTTATAAGCAAATGTACCCCACGGATAGATAAAAGCAGTTTTGTGTTGATTAGCGGGACCAATATTAATCTGGTTGTAACCAGAAAAGTCGTCCATAAAAGAGTACATCTTGCTTCCCGCACACTCGTCAATAATCTGATCAATGAATGGTGTGGGGAAATTATCTTTTGGATAGGCCCGATTGATATCACGATAATCAACACAAACGCGGATAGTTCCCTGTTTTTTAGTGACAGGTACAATATTGGAAACCCAATCTGTGAGCGGGATAGGATAAATAAAAACAGCTTTAAGAAGTTTTTCTACTTCGGCCTTGATCGTTGCAGCCTTTCGAGGGTGTACTTGACGTAAACGTTGGCGAACAGGCTTAGCACTGGGGTACGTGATGATTTCATGCACCACTATGCTAGGATCAATGCCAGGCATTTCTTCGTAAGACCAAGCAAAAACATCGCGAAATTCGCGAAAAAGGTTCGAATAAAGTTGAATCTCCTCCAGAGTACAAGTGACTCCGATATGAACATGTTCAACAATCCCGGGTTTGATAGAGATGTCGATGGGTTGGGTTTGCATGATGTTCGCCATATTACCTTCAGAAGAAATTTGGTAAACGTGAACAGGTGACTGAAGGAATTGGAATGGGGAACAAGGAGCAGACTGTTGAATAGGAGCTGGCTCATCCTAAGGGACAGAGAGCAATGAGGAATGATGATGGGTATCGTGCCAAGGAGGTTCCTCGAGAGACATGGTCTCTATAATGGCTTCATCAGAAGAGAATATTTTGCGTAAAGGATCCGAAGAAGTTTGATCTACAATCCCGAGGGATGGAGCGAGCGTGTGAAAAACGTTGCTCGAAAGAGCAAGTTCAGAAGTTGATGCAGCTACGATTTCAACATAGCTGAGTTTGGCTGGACTTAACGGCATCCTATCGCCCGATGAATCTACTTGGTCGATGGGAGGAACAACCCATGGATCGAGACAAGTAGAGATCATATTGACGGAAGCGACATTGGGAGATGAGGCTGGAAAAACACCCATAAGGGCAGGATCTTTAAAAACTCCGTGACCGAGACTCTCAAAGGATTTGGTGGTATGCTCCACAAAAGGAATGGTTCCTTCTGAAGAGGAAGCGAAAAAATTCAGTTGGTTGACCGTAATAATCTTCCCTTGGTGAGGGAAGCGAATGATACGAAAGTAAGATGAAGCAACAGCTTGCATCGCGTAAATCCAGTTGCGTCTGAGAAGGAGGTTGTAGGTTAGAGTAGTGTCAACGACTTCAACTTCCATCTTGACCGTTTTTCCTTCCAAAGAAATGGGTAAACGTGGGAGAATACCATAAGGACGGGATGCTCTTCCATCAAAAGCTTCCAAGGTTGTGGGAGACTGACTCAACGTTGGAGAACCAATAGCTTTCCAACAGGCCACAGACATGATGCAAGTGGAAGCACCTTCATCAATGACTGTGCGTTGGAAAGTTTTCTTATCAATAACCACCTATATGAGAAAGGCGATTTGGGGAGGCAGTCTCTGAGTATGGCGGTCTAAGTCGAACGTAATCAAATCCGAATTTGCCGGATCTATGCCGCCAATTGCGGATAGAAAGGACTTCCTCTGAGAGGGGCAGCTCTGGAGAACTTCTAAAGCGGACATAGCCCATGGAGTCTGGGCTAAATCCTCAACGATATTATAGTGCTGAGCAGCATGGGCATTTGGGTTGTAAGAAGATTTTCAGAGTACTCCTTTTGGAGGGGGTTGAACAGGCACTTCAGCACTAGGTCTCTCGATGTGGAGAGGGCTTGAGCTGAAAGGAGGAGCACTGGGAGGAATCTCAGGCTCCTTGCTGGCAGATGGATAATCTTTTGTTCAAGTACTGATATTAACAGGGACCGTAACTGCCATAAATACTTGGGAATCGAAGGAAGAGGGAGGTTGAGAGGGGTCAGCGACCATTTGGGTTTGCTGTGAAGGAAAGGGTTCTTTAAGGACCGCAGGAACCCCAGAAGTGCCTTTCAACAAACGACTAACTTCAGACCGCTAGGGGTAGTCCTTGGTATAGTGATCCTCATCACAGATAAGACAAGGATACTTGGGTTTGCGTTTGGCACTTTCCTCAGATTGAGGTTTAGGTTGTTCCTGTTTGGGTTGTTCCGACTTGTTTTTCCCTTTCTCTTTCTTCTTTGATTTCAAGGTTTTGTCAGTCTTGGTTGACTGAACGACATTAACCTCAGAGGTAGATTTAGAAGGAGGTGTAACTTGGGAAGTGTTTTCGTTTGGAGCATTTGATTTCTGCTTCCCAGGGTTTGCGGAATTTTTCTTGGAGGATGAACTCACAGACCCGATAATGCCGTAACCTGTAGGTGTTGGCGGGGCTTTGGATGTTCCAGGTCTAGGGGCATCAGGTAAATAATCATATAATGTACCTGAATGAGAATAAACTAAGTCAAGGTATTGAGCACACGCGATAGCTTGCTCTTTAGTAACACACGCTCCCATTGCAATATCTCGAGCTATTGGAGGGACGAACGAAGTCGTGAACCAATCCATAAGAAGCTGGTCGGGAATCCAAAATTTAATCATACGTCTACATCGTCTCCATTCATGGATGTGATCAAAGATGTGCATAGCAGTTGATTGACGTAAAGACGTGAGGAGGTGTGTGCCCGTTTCATAACGAATGGGCAACTGAAAATGTGTAAGGAATGCCATAGCCAATGATTTGAAATCCTGAAAGGATCCGCGATTTAACTCAATATACCATTTAGCAGCAGAGCCGGTGAAAGTCATTTGAAAAAGGCGAAGCCAAATTGAATCATCAAGCCATGAATTAGATGAACACCAAAGATGATAAGTCATGACATGAGCTTGCGTATCTTCATTAGCTTTGCCATCAAATTTCGGGCAATCACCAGGAATTTTGGTGGGAACCGGAGGCCAATAAGGATTATGAAGGATAGGGTCATTAGTCAGTTTGGACACATCCGGTAATTCGAGAGTCGCTAAAAATGGTAACTGAGGATTAAATGACACTTGAGGCTGCTGGAATGATGGGACACCAGGGTTCCAACCAGGTGGTGGTGGCCCCCAAGGACCTTGCCCTGATGGATTTGCCCCCATAGTATGTTGGGCACAGGGGTTAGCGTTTTGCCCCCCAGCATAGGGGTTACCAAACGATGCTGCAGAAGTAGCATGTGGTTGTTGATAATTTTGGTAAGGAGCAAACAGAGGTTGGCCTTGAGGTTGCTGGTAACCGTAATGCGGTGGGACTCCAAATTGAGTTTGAGACCCCGACTGAGTTTGATAAAACGTTTGAGATTGACCTCCAGCTTGCATTTGAGAACCAGATGGATTTTGGGATCCAACTTGGGTCCAGGTGCCAGGTTGAGTAGCTCCAGTAGATGGATAACCTTGGGCTATCTGAGTGAAAGGATAACCTTGCTGGTATTGAGGTTGACCCACCTGCTGATACTGAGTTTGGCCTACCTGCTAATGCTGAGGTTGGCCTCCCTGCTGATATTGAGGTTGGATTCCCTGCTGATACTGAGGTTGGCCTCCCTGCTGATGTGTAGCAGAGGGTTGTCCTCTCATACCAGATGGTTTGGTTTGAGGATAACCAATTTGTCCAGAAGACTGAGTATACTGGACAGTTGGTTGACCAATTGTTTGGGCAGCTTGGCCCGAAACTTGGGTATACTGGACGTTAGGTTGATTTGGATTAACAAATGATTGACTAGTTTGTCCAGTATGGGAACCTTGCTGGAGACCAGGTTGAGCTTGTTGAATGGAAGGGTGGCCTGGGTTACCAGCAGGTTGGGTATGAGGAGTGAAAAAGGGACCACTAGATGCAAAAGGATTTCCTTGGAAGGATTGTCCTTGTTGATTTTGCTGGTGTGGTTTGTCAGGTTGAGCATACGATGCTTGACCACAATGATAAGAGGTAGAACCCCAATCTATGGATAGCGGAACCGAAATCTCTCCAACTAATAGCTGACATGTCCCAGTACCAAAGGGTGGTAGATACTGATCATACTGCCCCCCAAGTGAGACATTAGATGTAGGATCAAAGCCTGCGAATAAAGAGGACGAAGGTCAGCTAAAAATAGGCATCGAAGAAGCCACAAATATAATTGGAGGGGTTGTCACCGATAACAGTTGTACTATGAGGTGGTGGAGTCGAAGGCTCTGTATTGGAAAAGACGGGTGGTGACCAAATAGAGGTCGGAAAAGGAGATGATATAAAATCATGCAATGCTCTATAACCAAGAGGCAGTCCCCCGGTAGTAGCAGTCCTACTAACATGAGTAGACTCCATTGTGCTAGGAATCTCGTCCCCTGGCATGCCGGATTCATCAGTAGTAGTAGGTGATGGATTTTCCATGTCGGAAGGAAAATTCCGAGGAGAAGTATATTCCCAAAAAGGGATACCGTTCTGAGAAGGTTCCCAAATGGGGTTGGTATAAAACTGATAATCCTTGTCGCCTGGAGTGCGAGAGCTGATCGGTTGTATGCTTGGAACAATAGGGAGAATTTGATTCAAAACCGGACCCTCGGAAGGCGAAATGGGTAGTTCCGCCAGGGTGAAAATTCACAAAATCCTAAGGAAACTTAGTGAAAC